>KN475621.1:5647-20260 GCA_000787095.1 Periophthalmodon schlosseri | reverse complement strand
GCATGTGGCTCTTTAGAGAGTGGTTCCGGCCCTGTTTTTTACATGAAAGAGGAAATTGATAAAATGTGTCTTGTTCTCAGCTGGGGTCTTCTGCTCTTACTGAAGGTGCGTTTGTGTTGAGCATTGCTGTCTTTGCGATTTTCTAATAGCGGCCATTCATATTGTGGTTTTGTTTTGATTCTGATAAACCTTGCAGGCTTCACTCCACTTTTCCACACCCATTACACTATTGGCCTGTTTCTGTCATGCGCTGATTGAGTGACAAGCGAAAAATAAGACCAAGGTCAAACCAAAAAGTGTGATTAGAATTTGTTGTCATATCACCCTCCCCTAGTGCATTAGAGGCTTTGTCTGATCGACGCTGCATTTTGTGGATTAATGGGATTATGTTGAGTCAGAGATTAAACCAGGTGAAATGAACAGCACAGCAGAGCCAGGATTTGGGCTCAGATTGGATTTATTTCTGGTGTGTTGCTTCCCTATGCTGCAATCGATGACTATCCAGTTAAAATGAATTGTATCCGGCATATCAATCTTACTTTCAGTATTAAAAGTGATGGGCGATACCAAAATAAGGATATAGTTTGAAGATTATATTTTGAAGTTTAGATCAGTGTTTATACTGTTCCTCATTTTACATCAGTTCTTGTTGGTGAGTAGCACAAGTGAAGAATGCCTCTCTATAGAAAATACGTTGGTATTGGTATAAGATGGATATCGCTATACTTACTGGCACTAGTACAACTCATTGTAGATTGAAATAAAAAAGCCTAGTATCACTGATCACTATATATGTATTGATATAATTACAAGAAAAATAATTATAATGTAGTTGCAGCATTTATTTTATTTTAAGTGACTTTTGGAAGATAATCTGAAGTTGCACTATACAACATTTCTGGGGAAGTGTTCGCCACCTGCTTATCTCCATGGAGATGGAACATGCCAGTCAAAGCAATAACATCTCCATGGAGACAAGCAAGAAAGGTTACATACTAGAGCTGAACAATTTTGGAAAAATATCTAATTGTGCTTTTTCTGCATTGTGATTGTGATTAGATTTGGGATTTATGCTTTAATAATGGGATACTGTTCAATGAGAAAGTTCTTATAAAAAGCAACAATGTAGACAATGTTTTAAACAAATCTGAATATGACAACATTAAGATGAATATTCCAAATGAGTAATTTTTACCTCCTCAATCTTAATTTTCTGATGTGTAAAATGAACCATGATGCAGCACGAAGCGTAACCACACATAGAAAAGGCTTGGGTCTTTACACCTCCGTCCTCACCTCCTCCTCTTCTCCTGCCTGTGAATCAGCAGCCAGACTGATCAATACGCAATCATTTTATATTGTTACTGGGCCTATGGCAAAACTAATGTGTCTGTGGTTTACCATTACAGGTACAGAGCGCTGTGTGCTTGGGAATTAGCATTTTCAAAGTGCCTCCACCCTGTCGTGCTCTGTTCTGTGACGGTCCATTTTAGCCACAGGGAGCAGTGTTTTAACAGGCTTTTAATGTGCAATAAAGCATTTCGAGAGAGGAGCATAAGTGTGCATTAGAAGTACTTTGTGTTATGGTTGTGTATATTTGCAATACAGGGTATTTAATGCAATGCTTGTAATAATTGTGGTTATGTGCACTTAAAGGGAATGCTGTGCACTTAAAGGGAATGCTGTTTTATATTGTTTAGAAGAAAATATGTTTATAATCTCTTAAGTGTCTTCATTTGAGTACCAGTACTGGAATAAATTATTGATACAAATACTATACATTGATACTATGGAGCTCAACAGTGAACAAAGGCATCCCAGAGGGTGACCAGCTAAGTGCTAACTATTATCCATAACGCAGGTGTTTTAAGTTCAAAAAGCATATTTAACACATAAGATTTGGTGAGATGCTTCAGTAACTTAGCGGTTTATAAAGTTGCGGTCACTGTTGAGCTCCGTAGCATAGTGACAGTGACTCAGTGGTTAGAGCACTTGTCCACCAACCCAAAGGTTCAAATTCTGTTGTTGTGTCCTTAGGCAAGACACTAAGGACAGTTAGTGAGTGTTGGTGGTAGTCGGAGGGGCCGATGGTGCAGATAGGCAACCTCACTTCTGCTAGTCTGCCCCAGGGTAGCTGTGGCGACAACAGTAGCTTACCATCACCGTGTGTGGAGTGAATGAATGACTAGAGTGTAGAGCTCTGAAAGGCTTCGACTGGCCTGTACAGTATGTTACAAGTGTAAGGCATTACTATCATTATTACAAATGGATAAAATGAAGGGCTAGGCTTTACTTGTATGCAATATTTTGGTTATTTTGAATTATGTAATGAATGAAATATGTTTACTTGCCTTCCTAAAATAAGAACAATGTGTTGATATCATTTTGGCTCTCAAACAGAGGTATCGCCCATTGCCCCAACAAAATGCTTAACATTTGGCATCTTTTGAATATTCAGCGTAACCTTGATCTGCTTTTCAGGTTGTACAAATCCTTTAGAATGGCTTGCCTTAGTTTTATTTTTCATCGATTGCTCTTGCGTTTTGTGGTACTTAAGTTTGTTGCCAATTTATTCAACATTTCTTTTATAGCTCAAAATCACAAGAAAGTCAGAAAAACATACAGACAGGAAACAAGGAAATTGGTAACTTTACTTCTATGGGCTATTAACATGCAACACAACTGCTAACATATTTAGATCACCATGTTAACATGCTTTATCGTTATGAAAATGTCATATTCGCCAAAAACAGGCATTAACATTTTTAATAAGTTTCACTTTTGTCTCCCCTCCTCTTGCTCACAGAGATAAGTCACTCCCCCTTCAGAGCGCTATCACAACACAATCAGCGTGCATCCCACTAATAAAACTACTGCACATCGCATCAGGTTTGTGAAGTAGTGTTTGTAGTGTATCGTTTTGTATCCTGCTTTTGTATATTTATGGAAAATTGTTATGTGGGAGCATGAGTGATGTAGGCTTGTGGGTGGAGCTTTGGACAGGATCATACTGCTAACCGCAAGGAGGGTTTGACTAGGGTCCAGGAGAGATCGCTAGATTACTCAAACATGCATGGATGATGTCTGTGTAATCCCTCAGTCGTCCAGGTCTGATCCATAGTAAAAAGCCGAAGTTAAATCTGTCAACAGATTTAACTTTGGCTTTTTACTATGGATGACATATGAAACTTCTTCAGTCATGTTTTTGATGAGGGAATGTGATGACAGTAAGCTTCAAAAAGTCGATTTTGCATTATATCTCCTAAAATGAGAATGGAAATAAACATTTTTGCATTGTTTTGAACTGACAGACCCATGCTGGATTGAACAAAAATGTCTAACCATACCAGCCCCCAACAGTTAGAGGTTTCATTATGTCCAGTTATTTTTCTTGGCTTCCTTTGTTGCACTGATCAAATCCAAACCAGAAACTCCACTGGGAAATCTCTGCTGGACAAAGTGCTAGGCAACTGTAGAAGAGAGCGATCAATAGTGCGTTATATAAACACGATCACAAGAACTTTTAATTCCACTGCAAACCTCAAAATAATAAAAAAGTTAATTGACTAGAAAAGTTCACACATTTTTGAAACAGATTTTTTTTTTCTTAAACTGATACTGAAATTGCTGTTATTTGCAACAAAAAAAAACGTAAATGCGATATAGTGATTTCTATAATTTTTAGTAGCTTCAAGTTCAGGTACCTCATTACAAAATTATAGTAAGTAAATAATTAAGTATGACCTTCAAACAACCCCACTGACTTCATGGTGATGTTATTGCTTTTCCTAGAATGTTCCGCAATATGTCATTAAACCTCTATCCCATATTTCTTCATATACATTTTTTACATACACTTGGTGCGCTTGCCGTTTCTTTCCTTTTATCTTTATGTTTTTATTAATGAGTTTGTTAGGTGTAGTTTAACAAGGAGAACAGTTAGGCACTGACAAATGTATTAACATTTTTTTTTTAACAATGTAATTTTAAAATTTATTTAAAAAACAGTTGTTCATGATGCAAAAGTTAATTGTGGAAAAAAAGAATCACATACTTCCTCACTTATCACTTCTTAAAATATTAATATCATACTGACTGCACTGCCCTAATAAATGAATGAAGATTTGAACAAATACGCAATAACAGACAAATCAGATGTTGAATAAACATTGGCTAATTATGGGTTTCAGCTCCTAAGGACTTTTGACTATTCAAAAGTTAGAATGTAATGTTTTGGATTAGGGCTGCAAGATTAATTGCAATCAAATCGAAATTGCAATTTGAATGGCTACAGTTTTCAAAGTACCATAATTTCCTCTATAAACAACAAAATCTCTTGTCTTATTCTGCATAAAAGCTGCTAACCCTGTAGTTTAGATCTGTACAAAAATGTTCTGAAATATAATTCTTGTATTAGTCAGTTCAGATTTCAGCCTTTTTGTCAATTCTTCTGGATCTGTTTAAAATGTGAACTTTGAATCCAATTATTAAATAATTGCTATGACGACTGCCCTAATTTTTCATCGAAATTGCATTCACTGCCTGCATCCTCACTAGAGTTAATCAATTACCAAGCACATAATACCTTCTCTACTTCCCAAGGTGAGACACCAACAAGAAGCAACTCTCTCATTGTAATTCAGTACAATGTCCGGTTCTGAGGAGAGGAGCTGCCAACCCCTGACAGGGACCCCATAGGCCAAGACACTCCGGAGTCTAACCCCCGTGCACAGTAAACAAGGGCAGGATGCAGTTGAGTTGACATAATGCTAATGAGCTAATGTGGCTCAAACACTGTACCAAAGCTGTGACTAAAATCTGTGCTCTCCACTTTAATAATTCACGTTAGCTTAGCAATCTCGAGATGAAAAGGCTAGCAGGCTAATGACACAGAAGAGAATGCACATTTGATGAGGGGTGAAGTGCTGAGGTGGGTAGTACCCAGTTATACTTGAGTAACTTTGTTAATAAATTGTACTTTTCTAGCAAAATACTTTTACTCCTACTTGAGTAATGTATTTAATAGTGTAACAGTACTCTTACTTGAGTAAAAGATTTGGGTACTCTTCCCACTATGAGTAAGTCTACAAGTGATAAAAGTTTTCTCTTGGCAATATGAAATGATTTTGAACATTTTTGTTTCTTACACCGCTCCTTCAGATATGGTTTCATTTTTTGCAATTTTTTTGGTCTACCCTTTGAAAATATCAGATTCTTTGCATTATTTAATGTTTTGTCCTTCCAGTTACATTTGCTTCAAATTAAATCAATAGTAAATCAGATGTTACGTGCTGTTACCCTTTTAGTTACTCTTACTTGAGTAGTAGTTTACCCAAATATTTTTTTACTCTTATATGAGCAATTTCTTGGACACTACTTACTACTTACTTTCTACTTGAGTAATATTGTTTTTAAGTAACAGTATTCTATCACTATTTTGGTTAAAGTCCCACTCTGCATGATTCAGAAACTGAATTAGTAACATATATTTGAGTCATCTTTGTGGTTATGTAATAAAAAATCTGTTGGAAAAACTTGGATAGTTTTGCTTTGAACATGTCATGACTTAAACTTAACTTTGACTGACGCAAACCCAGCCTTTTTAAGAGCTTTTCTGACCCTCCACCTCCCTCCATCCCCTTCTGATTCAGCCCCTGTCCGAATGCTTGCACCGCGGGCCACTGACCTAACATGAAGCTAATACAACTCAGAAAGCACAGTTCAGATGCTTCACACTTCCGTTAGGAGAGAGCTGAAGACTGCACTGAATCCCAATGAGGACTCTGCATTTGGCATAGGATGAGCCAACTTATGAAATGTGTCTGCCAAAGTGGAAACAGACTTTTAACTTTTTAATAGTGAAAATGCATAATTTCTAAGTGTTTGATGTTGTATAAATGGTTTTGGTCTGCTCTTTTTATTCTCAATATCCACCTTGCTCTAAAAAGATACTAAACTTGGAATAGCCAATAACCTTCTGAATGTTCAGTTGTATTACTGGCTTTAATTTAAATTATGATTGACAATCTTTTAAAATCTATTCCTTATTCATTATGCCCTGATGGGAAGTACTATGATTTTTTGTTCCAATCTCATTCCAAGTAATACTATGGCAAGTCGGTGGTTGGAGTAGTGGTCAACCTGAAGGTTGGAGGATCAATTCCCACTCGGGAAGCTCTGTCGTTGTGTCCTTTGGAAAGACACTTCATCCACATTGTATAGTATGAAAGTGGTGGGTGATTGGTGGTGTTCAGAAGGGGCCATGTCGCAGATTGGCAGCCTCGCTTCCATCAGTCGGTCCCAGGGCAGCTATGGCTACAATAGTAACTTACCACCAACAAGGATAGAGTGAATGAAAAATAAATGAAAAAGTGACTTTGAGTGTCTGGAACAGCATTACTGTTATTAATAAGTTTTGTGTGAAAATGCATTTAAACCCCCCTAAAACATTTTTAGCTTGGAAGCATTATTTTTGCTTCAAGGCAGCTTGAACCGATCTAAAACATTACGTGCATAGACAAACTGAAACATAATCAATGTATTTCAAACATTGATTAAAAACATATACATTTTAAATATTTAATTTGGCATGAGAATCATTTCTTTTTTGTTTCCTCAGTCAGTATCAGTATATTAATATTTTGGAATTGATCCATCCATCACTACCCTCCACACTGTTGCAGAATAAATTGTAGTAGCCCGAGAGTTGAAGACAAGAGGCATGATGCTGGAGTTTAACAGGAGAAGTTTATTTACCATCAGTACAGGACCCAGCACCCAGTGTCATGAACCCTCAACACTGGCTATGGTTCTGTTGTAGGGAGTATTATACCTCTGATGACATAGGACAAGATAACAAGGACTGAGCAGGCAGTGAGTGCCCTCAGTACAGCACAGAAATGGAATATGGCTAAATGATGAAAGTGAGCCTGCAGTTCTGTGCCAGTGGCCTCTCTGACCAGCATTTACTTTAAGTCATTGAATTCATATAAGCAAGGTGGCTGAAATGTCTTGCTCAAGGACAAAACAGCGATACACCTGTGAAATTGAACCTCCAACCGTACTTTTTGAGTATTTTGCTTCCTGTTCAAATGACTTTTGGTTTACTCATTGGATCCTTTTGATAATTTGACTCTTTTTCCTCGTGACCATCTTAAATAATTTACATAGAAACATATAACATTTACATAGAAAAATAATACACATTTTCTAATACATGCATTTCCTTGATGTGTTTGTGCCTCGTATTTGTACAAAGACAGTTGAATACCAATGAGGCTTTTGCAGTTATTGCTTGTGGTCATCTTACAAACTATTGAATTACCAACATATTGCTGCTTTAAGGTTTGCATTCCCATTACCCAGTTCATGAGAATATTGTGTTTGCTTGTATAATAACAGAATGTTTTTCCTGCTGGTTTGGGGTGAATGGAGTCTGGGATGCACACTCCGCTGCGGGCTTCCTCTCAACATTGCGTGAAGAGAGGCCATTGATGAAGAATTGCGCCGGCCACAGCTCCTCAGGACTCTCTGTAATACGACTGAAATTAGGTTTGGTTTGTAGAAGAGAGAGGAGGCAAGGAAAGAAATCAGATTTATATAAACAATTTACTGTTTTATAAAAAATATATACTGTTAAACTTATTCTACCATCTTATTAAAGGAGATCTATTATACAAAATCAACTTTTGAACATATTATATTTGTTTCCCTTCTCAATTACCCTCTTAAAGTTGTATTTAGAGCGATTCATGCATGTTAGCTTTATTCTCCTGTATTCAAGACGTCCTATGTTCTGTACGTTCTCCAATTTTATTTTCTTAATCGGCGATGCACGTAGTTGCGTAGTTATTTTGGCACAAATGAAAAAAAAACAAAAAAATCTGCTGCCTGCTAGTGTGATTTGCAGCTAGGAGGGGCCGACAGCTTGTGCAGCTTTGTTGTGATGACATTTATAGCAACGCACTGTAAAGGGGCAGGCAGGAATCTGCTCCTAATACCTGGTTGTGCTCCGCAATTTTCCAACCCAGACATTAGCAGACTTGTTTCTTTTATGAAGTCGTTTTAGATATATATTGCGATTTAAAATTATAACTTAATGACCCACCGGTGTCATAGATTATAACTATACAGCAAAAAAAAAGCATGTCTTCTTTAAAGGAGCTCTAATAGAAATGTTATCACTTTGCACCTTAGAATGTCCCACTGTATGGCATTTAGTTAACTATCTCCATGGAGAGAAGCTGGTGATAGAATTTCACCAGAAAAGTTACATAGTTCACCTTTAACCTCTCTCAATTTTGTAGTCTTTCTCAGCTTCAATCACTCTGCACTTACAGGGATTGATGTATGGTGCCTTATTTGCCCCACGTGAAAAACAGAACTAGTTCATGTGGTCCAAACGTATTCCTCACTTATCTTATGCATTCAGAGCATCCTCATTATTTACCACAATGAGTTTATAAGCACTTTTCACAACTTTCAGAGAGTGGTGTTTTGTCATCATGGTAAAGCTAACAACAACTATCATGCATGAACTGTGTACTTCCTGATTAGCAGACAATAAAAATCAGTTATATAGCCTTTAAACATTTTGCTACTGTAAAATAACAATAGATTATAATTACCCAAGGTTCAACTGAAAGCCCCAACAACTCCTCCAGGTAGTACTTATATTTCCTTTGTAATACTACTTTATGTATTCCTTTCATACTATTGATGACCCCTTGCTCCTGCCTCACTACACCGCTGTAATGTAAAAATGCAGAATATTTGTACATGCACTGGGCAGCTATTGGCGTTATAACTTAAAGTAGAGGTAGCACTTTTGAATCAAAACGTTGCATTAAACTAATCCAGCCGACCATGAAATTGCTTTCTCCAAATCTCAAGTTGTCCAAGAGGAAGTTGCTTACTTTAGCACAGTTGGATGCTTTTATGGCCATATTGTTTAAGACATTCACTACCGGTCAAAAGTTTGGAAACATCTTATTCAATGTTTTTTTTTTTTCTTCATGTTTACTACTTTCTACAATTTAGATACAGAAGACATCAAATATATAGCAAGATATATGGATTGTGTAGCAAAGAAAAAAATGTTGAATAAGTCACCTTTTTTTTTTTTATATTCAAATCCTCAAAGTATACACCCTTTGCTTTGTGGACAGCGCTGCACTCCTTGGCCTTCTCTCAATGAGCTTCTTGATGAAGTCTTCTGAAATGGTTTTCACTTCACAGCTGTGCCTTGTTGGGTCAAGAAATGCCTAAAGTGCAAACCCGGGTTCAAAGCAAAGGTTGCAGATTTTTGTTTATTATTTAATCTAAAACAAGTTTTGCGTTATTTTGAGTTCATCTTTTGTTTACTACATTCCATATGTGTGCATTTATAGTTTTGATGCCTTCAGCAAGAATCTACAATCCCAAAAATTATAGAAATAAAAAGAAAAAATAAATGAAAAAGTGTGTCCAGACTTTTCACTGGTAACCAAACATTACAGTATTGCACTAATCAGATTGCTGGCCTTTTTGTTTTAGAATTTATTGGACCAGACAGCCTCCAAATTACAGCTGTAACTAACGATTATTTTAGTAGTTGACTACTCAGCGATTATTTCTATTGTAAAGTGAGACTTTTAAATACATTTTTTAACCAAATAAAGATTGACTTGTAGACTTACCCACACTGGAAAGAGTCACCAAAACCTTTATTCAAGTAAGCGTACTGTCACTTCTAACCCACCTCCATCTTGCTGTTTGATAGACTCCCTCCTTGCCTATAGTTGGATGAGCTGATTGTGGTAGTGGTGCTTTAGCCTTATACATGGGTGGGCCTTGCTCCTCTGCAGACTCCAGGGCCATGTAGGATCTGCTCTGTCTGCTCAGATTAAGCCCTCGTTTTAGCCAGTCACTTTGCTGATATCTGCAGAGCTCACTGCATACTTAATCAGAAGGATATATAAACTGTATTCTACTCACTGGCTCATGCTTAAGGGGTTTTTAGACATTATGGTAAAGATTAATCTAACTTGCAAACAGCAATACTAATAGCTTGAGTGGCATATTTTTTGTTGAATGAAGTGTAATCCAATTTCCAGTGGCCATATTGGGTTATTTTGTGTCATTGCAAATATACTTAAAGGCCCAATATGTAACTTTTCTTATTGGGGGTGGCAACCCAATTGTCTCTATAGAGAGACAATTACCTGAAATGTTCCACAGTATGGCATTAAACGTATCTATCACCCAGCCCAGTATATGTCTAATGGAGGAGAATTGGCCCTTCACAGCAGTAACTCTCTGGTGTCTAGACTGTCTGCTCCTGAAGCCGAGACGTCAATGATGTGGAATGAACATGAAGTGCTAGCCTGCTGTACATGTGTTTGATTGACGCGTGTCTGCTCATGCTAACTGTAGCTCCATGCTAACAGACAGACAGGGGAGGGGTTAGCTTGTGTTAGCTGTCAGTCATGAGCTAACTTCATTGTTTCATGCTGAAATGCCTATGCCAATCAATGAAATGCAGCAAGTCACATGTCAGGAGCACTCAGTCACGCATGAACCTAGATAGACAGAATTTAGATCTGTTAACCATAGGCTACAATACTGTTTTTCCTTTGGGGTGAAAATTGGGGTGAGACAGCTGCAATTATGAGGTTGAATTTGCACAATTAAAGATGCACTCCAAAGATGTTACTGCTTTGCCTGGAATGTTCCAGACTATTGCATTAAACACATATCTTTCTAACAATTATTTCATGTTGGGTGTATGTACAACTCAAAACATGCTTAAAAAACATTCTTATTTTGAGCAAGGTTGCCTCTCCACAGCTCTGATCTGTAACAAGACAAGTAAGCTTAATGCCATACTAAGTAAGATACATTCTAAGTAAGATAAGATAATATAACCTTTATTTGTCCCACAATCGGGAAATTCCTGTGTTGCAATGCACAGTTTAAGAACAGCAAGAGAATAGAAATAGGCACTCAAGTAGGAGTGTTGCAACCAGCAGCCAGCTCTCACCAGCACCCAAAAAAACCCAAAAAAGTTACTTTGTCATTTTGACAATTTCAGAAAGTTCCAGTTACCCACACGTTTGCTTTGTTTTAGAAATACTGCTACAACTTTATAAATGAAAAACTACATGCAAGTTTAGAACTACAGATTTTTACGTTAACCCTCTAATGTTGTGTTTTCAGGAGAAGACCCAGAGACGCGGAGGATGAGGACGGTGAAGAACATTGCAGATCTCCGACAAAACCTGGAGGAAACGATGTCCAGTCTGAGAGGAACACAGATCACCCACAGGTAGGAACACTGGAATATACTGTACATGTAATGGAGGACTCAAAGGGCTTATGTAACAGTGGGTACATTTGCAGGCCACGAAAAACCAGATAACTAGAATAATCAGATGGATAATCCAATATTTATGGTTATTATTTAGTCATCAAAAGCTCTCATTTACTGTGTCTCTGGGTTTCAGATGACATCGCAACACTGTATAGTCCAATAATATTTAATACAGATGGGGTATAATCCATCTTTGATTTTTGTTGTATACACCACTCATAGCAATGATAAAGTGAAACATTTGTGAATTTTCCTTTTGGATATTTTGATAAGATTAAAATGTTGCTGTGGTCCCCGCCATCGTCATTCAGGTTGTATTATTTCGGATGGGACTGCCAATCTTGACAGCAAATAAGTTTTGTATGGACTAAAGAGAATCGGTACAGTGTTGACTTGTTGGTGTACATAAACATAGAATGTTTTACACAGATCAACCTACTTTATATCAGATTTTAGCGGCAAAACTTTGCTCAAATTCTCCATTGAAATTAATGGGATTCCCACATCACCGGAAGTGCCACCACAAAGAAAGCGATTTGCACTGAGAGGCAAAAGTGGGCAGGGCTGAATAAGGTCAATAGTCAATAAGGAAAAATAGTGCACTGTGTACGGTCTGCATCTAATTACAGCATTTTTGTGTCCCATAATCAGGAAGTGCTCAGTTAGCTTAGTCAGTTGTTGTTAGAATTATCATTATCATGGTTCTAGCCTCTGAAAAATGTAAAAAACGCTTATAAACTCATCTTGGTGAATAATTAGGATGCTCGCAATGCAAAAGGTAAGTGAGAAAAAACATATAATTTCACATCGTCGTTATTGTCACACTGACAACCACGCAAGAGCACTCTAGGCTTGTGTACCAGTATGACAGCCACGCAGAAGCGGCGCTTCATCTAATTCCAGAGTTGGCGGGTTGCTCAGAACAGCCACGCAGAAGCGGCGCTTCATCTAATTCCAGAGTTGGCGGAGTTGCTCAGAAGCGACACCGAGGATAAAGAATTCAATGGATGTAGTGATTTGGAGTGAGATTGAGAGTAAACTTGTTTACTTGATTAACTGTTAATATCTTACGTTAACATACCAGACACTTATTCAATTCGCTGTCTATGCTTCATGTAGCTGAATAAATATAAATGTGTTACGTTAGTGTGCTGTACTGCTATTCAGCCTGTTGTTCTCCATTTTATTGTTATTATTATAACTTGCCTTTAAAGATAAAATGCCTGTTCTTGGTCTTGGATTTTGTAAAATAAATTTCCCCAAAAATTGCAGCTTATAGTCCAATCAAGTTTTTCATGTTTTTAAGACAGTAAAAATCAGGTAGAGAACCTTTAAACCCTTATTTATTTCCCTGCTATATCCTTCCTGTGTACATGTTCAAACCTTTCCGCTCACTTCACTTGTCAGAATAATACCGCGCTGAAGCGTTAAACCCCAAGAACTGCTTTCGTTTTGTCTTTTCTCCCAGCCTCCTCTTGTGTCATCTCCAAAACAAAAGATGCAGAAATGATTCATGCATTGATAAAAACAGACACTGGCCCACACACCATCCCATGGCTCAGCACTATCTATTCTAAAGTATCTCGTCCTTCGTCAAACAAAAGCATCCAACACCATGAGTCACCAAGAGGATGATTCAGGCATGGCACAAGCATAAGGCAGATAAAAATAAATAAATAAATAAATTGAACTAAAATGTGAATATTTGCCCCCAAAATATATATAAGAATATCTACCTGTCTATGCATCATTTTGTTTGTTTGTTTGTTTGTTTTTCTTTTAAAGGTGCACTGTGTAACTTTTCTTGTAGGCTGTTCATCACCTGCTTGTCTTTGTGTAGATGTTATTTCTTTGCCTTAAATATTCTGTCCTGTATATTTAGTCCTTGGTTTTATTCTGATTTACTCCTGGTTTAGTCCTGGTTTAGGCCTGCATTAGTCCTGATTTAGCCCTGATTTATTCCTGGTTTAGTCCTGGTTTAATCCTTATTTACTCCAGGTTTAGGCCTGATTTACTCTTTATGTAGTCCTGATTTAGTCCTGGTTTAGTCCTGATTTACTCCTGATAGTCCCAATTTTGTCATGATTTAGTCCTGGTTTAGCCCTGATTTTTTCCTGATTTAGTCCCAGTTTAGTCCTGATTTAGTAACAGTTTAGTTCTGATTTACTCCCGGTTTAGCCCTGGTTTAGTCCAAAACTGCCACACAAAGTTACATCTATCAGCTTGCATTTTATTAGGGGGACGTTATCACGTCTCAGTCTAATGTTGTAATGGTGGTTGATTTGTTGCCATGACACCGGGCTTTGTGTTTCCTGGATTTAATTAAATGGCTTCACCTCCATCAGAACAGGTGTAATGAGATACAGAGGATGATGAACACTTCCCACCTTCTACTGCCCCCTCTGGTATAAAGGGGCTAATACAGGGCGATTGCTCCTGTGTGGTTATGAGAAATGATACCTGAAAATTATACCTTATAATGTATTTTGGACTGATAAGAATCTCTCATTTATAATTTGACATCTCTTATGAAAATATTATTAAGAAGGTTAGTGGTAGATAGTCGGCTCTAGTTGCCACGGTAATGCGTTAGCTTCTGTTGCTATAAAAAGACCTAAAATGTAAGGCTATATTTTTGACTGTTTTATGTTTTATTTTATGGTGTAAGTTAAGATAGGGCTAGTAGGTGACAAATTTGTGTTTTTGAAGTTACTTCAGCTGACATGTTAACTACCCCAAAACATTTTCCTAACCTCAACACAATCCTGTTTCTAAACTGTTTTTACATAAAGCAGTCACAAGGAGGCGTCTTTGACCTCAATAGAGGGAGGCAGACTGCAACTATATAGACTACTAAAACAAACTCGACACAACAAACACAATTCCAGATATGTTTTTGTGAAGAAACATCATTGCAACATGGCTAAAAAAGTCCATTTTGCATTTTCCCTTTAAAGGCACGACTTGATTTTTACTGAACTACTTCATTTTAAACAGTTTGCAGTGGTCCAAAGTTAAATTGCAAGCATCCTTATTATTCATCGTAATAAGTTTATAAACGCTTCACAACTTTCAGAGACCAGAGCAGAGTTTTACAGTCACAGAAATGCTAACAGCAACTAGCATTCTAACAGTGCCCTTCTTGATTATATTGACAATAAAATACTTAAATGCAGACACCACACAGTGGACTTATTTTGATTTAAAGAGCTGCTTATGCAGTTTATCTGTGCTGGGGCAAGACACATTTTGTTCAAATACAT
>KN475620.1:0-10580 GCA_000787095.1 Periophthalmodon schlosseri | reverse complement strand
GTCACAGACACAGACAAATAGCACCACAGAGAAGAAAACATACTCGGAGCACAACATTTTACGCTCACAATCAATCCTTTTGGCTCATTTGTCTGGATCTTTCTGCAGCAGCCTCGTGGACACACTTGCAGGGGTGGTATTTTTTAAACTCGTTACTCTTTTCTTAATTGGTAGAGAGATTCCATCCTTTTTAGCCTCGCAGCAACCCCTCCAGGGGAATGCTGATTAATTGTGTGAGAAGTCCTCACATTTCCCCTCCCCACACAGACACACAGGGCTCCATACATTTTCTGCACACACACACACACATATGCAGCATCTACATTTAGGGAATATTAACATCATATATGTTAATAGTGAAGACTTCTGGGCACGGTTGATTCTGAGTAGCTATGTGTAACCAGTGACAACATACAGCAATGACCAAGACAGATCCAATACTAAGCCCTGTGGACCTTAATGTTAAATAAGTGTGGATGTTATTTCTATGCCAGTCCATTTGCATTATTCAATCAGACAAGAACTGGATAGTAGTCCAATTTCTCAGGTCCAATTTCTCTACACATTTTTCATCCAGATGAATTCATTCTAGATGTATACATGAGAAGGGACCATTTTAATATGTGATGAAACATTGTTCAGTTTATACAATATCCAGATGCTTTCTCCTTCACATTGTGTGTTTTTCAGTTGTCAGTATAAATAGAGCAGATGTTATTGGCTCAGTCTGAGGATATATCCGTGCAGCTGGTCTGAGAAGGCCTCCAGAGAGAACTTGTCTTGCACCCTGGTCCTTCCGGCCTGTCCCATGTCTTTGCGGAGGTGGGGGTCTTTGACAAGCCGCTCCATAGCCGCAGAGAAGGCCTCTGCTGTGGGCTCACACAGGAAGCCTGTCACCCCATCAGCAACGCTCTCCAGGGGACCCCCAGAGTTCACTGCGATAACAGGGCAGCAGCAGTACATGGCCTCCACTGGAACAATCCCAAAATGTTCTCTGCTCGGGGTGTACAACACAGCAGCGCTGGCCCGCAGCAGTGCCACCTTCAGGGAGTCTGAGGGGGAGCGTAGGAAGGTGACACAGCCCTCCAAGTGGATCTGCTCTGCCAGGTCCTTTAGCTCATTGTAATGCTGCACGTTTTCTGTGACACGGTCGTCATAGCCTCCTGCCACCACCAGGTGGACGCTGGCCGCCTGCTCTCTGGGTAGTCTGCTCCTCAAAGCAGACAGGGCCTCTAGAGCCAGGCCCAGGTTCTTCTTGCGCTCGTATCTGTTCAGAGAGAGGAACATGCAGGAGGTGCCCTCAGGAAGTAGCCCCCCCAGGCCACACTCCTGTGAGCTGGGCCGGTCAAAGGTGCTGGTGTTCAGCGAGGGGTACAGCACATCTGTCTGGACTCCACTCAGACTCCTGAACGTGTCTCTGAACACGCCTGCAGTGAACTGACTGTTTACCAGGATCTGAGGAGAGAGAGAAGGCAGATTAGCTCTGCTATATCACAGCACTATAATTCCAGATGAGCTGAATAACATCCACAGGTCTTAAAACAGCCTCAGGCCCACACAAAATGTCACTGTTTCTATCAGTGCCTTAACTTTATTACTATAGAACTTCTTAGTGCATATGAGGATTAGGTCATAAAAATGCACATACCATGTCAGCCATACCAGTGGTCCGTTCCTCCAGCCAGTCAATAGGAGCACGATACATTTTCTTCAGAGCGGTCTTCCTTTGTGTCAGTAGCTGGTCTGGGAAGTGACAATAGAACAGAACCTTTTTTCTGTGACGGGAAAGTCTCAACACTGGGATACACACAGACACCTACAGAGAAAATAGAAAAACTGAGATAAATACAGACAAATAGAAAAAAAAATAAGCATCTTAAGACAGTTTTACCAGTGCCACTTTGGTATCTTTAGGGTCAAATGTGTAATTTTTCAACTTAATTATGAAAACATGGCTTTGTTTTAATGCATATTTCAAATGTAACGTAAGCAGATACAATACATAATCATAACCTCAATAAAATAAAAGCAAAAATAAAAGAGACACTCTGCAAATACAGTGGGTGTGGCATGTGAAAACAAACAGTGTGGTGCTAATGCAAAAATGGGCAAACCTGATCACAGAAGACAACATCATACTCCAGTCCACTGAAGAAGACCAAATATAATGCTACATAGATCATTCTTAGGTATGCACAAAGAGCATGCAGATAACCACACAAACTCGTAGGTAGCCAGTCACCGACACAGACCTACAATATGAAAAAATACAGTAAATAAGATGAAGCTGACATTACAAGGGAAATAATACAACAACAAAAAAGATAATTTACCACAGGCAGGTCTGGGTCAAGAGTCTCAGAGAAGCAGTGAGTGGGGTCATAGTGTGCAGTCCATATTTGAACACTACATCCTCGAGATTTCAAAGCCACGGCTGCATCCACTACCAGTCTCTCTGCTCCACCGATGCCCAGGTCTGGATGGAGAAACACCACTCGCACCATCCTACAAAGAGGAAATATAAGAATTAAGAGGAATGCTAATTTTGCATTTACAAATTAGAAAGTATTATTTTATAAATGTAATGCACTGTAGCATTGTACTTTTGAAATTAATGTGACTTGTGGAAAACAGTCTGCAAAATAGCCTGTTAAATAACTAACTAAGAATGGGAAAAATAGTTGACAGAAGTTTATTTACAAATGTCATCTGATCAATGAAATAAAGTCTAACAATAAAGACAGACTACAAACTGCTACTGACCCACGAACTATTGTTGTTGTTATCTTGATTTGGCAAACTAATTAATACCACTAGCAGCACCGCTGATTAAAATAAACTTAATTGTTACCTTTGGTTCTCTTGAATACTTCTTCCCACTACTGATAAGACTCGTCTATCCAGCGCTTTATCAACACACGATTTACAGAAACTAGTGAGTTTTGTCTGCCATATTGGCTCTAATGCCCATTTAAAACTATACTGTTTATGTTCGTTGTTTGCTCCAAAATGGCTGCGTTTTCATGCAAGTAAAGCACGCGTTTCCTGTTAGACACGTCAACTTCGGTTTGCAAGTGGCTCGACTGTCTGCCGTTAAAATAATTACTAATTTAAGCTCTATATGAATATAACTGATAAAGTATATGATTTCTTATGTTTTATTTTTTATTTTTTCGGGAAATGTCTACAGAAATAATGAGGTATTCGTAAACGTTATTGAGTAAATGTCAAAAAGCCGGTCAGGCATCTGCTCGGTCCTCTACGTGTCTCGGTGCTGTCTGTAGTCGTGTCCTTTTTAGATAGGCGTCAGCGTTGTGAGAATCTGCTCAAATTTGCACCAATTCCTTTTGCCATCTGCTCATTTGACGTGGACATCAGCTGAAGAGAAGCGCAAAGATTCACCCTCGATCCCAATAACAATTTAATCATGGTAAGTCAGCTCTGCGACCAGCAAAATAAGATTTACTATTGATGCTCCTTGCTATGCTACGCTCTGTCCATTCATATAGAGCAGCGCTGAGCCTTTGCTGTCTGAATTAGCTAGTTAGCATTAGCTACTCAATGCAGACGTGGCTGTTTAGGAAACTATAACTGTACTACTAACTAATCTATTGGTTTAGGCTCAAAGTAACTCTACTGTACTAATAATGAAATAACTGTAGCATCACATTTTTTTCATGGATAAAATTAGTTCATACATTTGCTGTAACAAGTGTGGATGGTAAATCTGGCTGTTAAATCTCAGATACTTACACTGTAATTACATAGTTCCTACATATGCTCCTTGAAACTTTTAGCTGGTTGTTTAGTTGGGCACTTATTCAAAATTTGTGAGTATACTATGTTTACAACTTTAGTGATCTTGTGTTTTCAGCCTGGACCAGCAGCAAGCGCTACCAATGTTGGGACGTCCAGCCGTTCCCCAAGCAAGACAGTCGCCCCTCGCGCTGCAGGCTCCACAGTTAGGCAAAGGTACTTTTGTCTACATGAAACTGATTTTAATAATCGTACAACAGAAGTATCTTGAGTTAACCATTTATAATTTTGTGTCCAGGAAGTCTCCAAGAGCTTTAAAACTTAAAATATTTCATTCAAACTCAAAATGTCTAGAGGCTGCCTAACTCCATTCTTTTCTTTATTGTGTATTTTATGCAACTCCAAAACCTGATATTATAAGGATGGTTTTATAATGGCCATTATCGCCAATTACACCTCTGCAGTGCTTCTCTATTAAGGGATTTTAATGATGGTCAAAGGCTCCAAAGAACCCCTCCTACTATAATAATAACGTTTTTACTTGTCTAATGAGTTGTTTACAGCACTAAATTAATGTTGTGCTCTGGCTTAATCAGTGAATAATCAAGGTCTCACTTTACTCACACTAACTTATTAACCCCTTTTGAATTAATCACACCAAGTAGCCATTATTAATTTGTACCATGTCTGGCCACAAATTAAAATGTTTGAGTTCAGCCTATATTTTAACACTGTATTTTATCACCAAGAAGATGTAGAATGATATTTTGTCAATCTAACAGATTAACATGTTAAAAATTGTTTTTAGTTAAGGTTTATGTATCACACAAATGTGAAATCACTGTAAAATTACCCACAAAGTGCAGAAGTATCACCGCTTTATACCCTTATTTTCATTCTTAATTAGCTTGTTTGTTTGTTTGTTGTGCAGCATTTTTAATAGTAAACAATATAGTCCAATATTTAAATATTTAAAGGACCAAAAGGACAAAACGGTAATAAAATTCTACTCTAAACCAAACTAACACTAGACCTGCTGAGGACCTCACGGAACACCTAAAGTAGCTTGTGTGCCACCAGTACCACAGTTTGAGAAACACTGCTCTAATACATTTGCTTTTCATACCTCCTCTTTGGTACTCTCTTGAGACATTCTCTGACTGGATCTGTGAATGTTTTCTAGGAAAGCAGCCAGCAGCGGCACACGCAGCGGAGGCAGGACCACATCAGCGGGGACAGGAGGCATGTGGCGCTTCTACACTGAGGACTCACCTGGTCTTAAAGTGTAAGTCTGCTCTCAACACACAGCAGCCAAACTCCCAGTGATGCTGAACTCATTTCCTCTCTGACATTTTACCTGATCCACTCATAAGCATCTACTTAAGAGTAATTTACTATAATGAGAGGAAATTACCTTACGTGACTGTGTAGTCCAACAAATGATTTCTGCTTAACGTGTGTACAGTGTTTTTATACACATGGTAGGCCTTTAAGTACTTTCACTTCCAAACAGGACATAACATCAACTTTTCTCAACTGTGGCTGATCCTTTCCAAAAATCACTTGCCAATTAGGGTATTAAAGGTGCACTGCGTAACTTTTCTGGTGGTCTCCTTGTCTCGATGGAGATGCGATGCCCTTGCATGGAATGTTTCACCAGCAGATGATGCCACCAGGCAGAGTTAACAGATCAAATCTGTGGAGAGGCGAGCCCGGGTCACAGTCCAAATGCATGTTTTTCAAGATATTATTGAGCGGAAAAAACATCTGATTGAATAAATGCAAGATGGATAAGTTTAATGCCATACTGTGAAACATGCAGGTAAAGCAATGACATCTATATGCAGACAAACAGGTGCCAGACCCCACACTAAAGTTACATAATGCATGTTTTAAGTAGCAGAGTTGTATAGTTTGCTGTAGAAGTTGTAATAAAATGTATTCTTCTGGCTTTAAATAATAAAGTTATCAAGTTCAAATTCATTCTGTGTCTGGAAAAGAGTGAAATGGCTCACATTATAGTAGAACATAAGGTTAGGTGGATTATACATCAAGTTCACTTGGCCAAAGAAGTGGCTAGTAGCCAAAATGAAGCCTAGCGTCAAGTCCGCTTTCCAAACTTTCTGTAACCCCCAAATCCAAATATTTTAGAGCAACTTTTAGGTCTCGTGTCTTGAGCAGCACATGGCAGATCAATTCAGCAATGTATTGAGTGTCTGTGCAGTTGGAGGAGGGCAGACGTTTGGTACAGTGGTGTATATATCGAGTATGTGTTTGTTCCTGCGTTAGACTCTTGCCTCAAAGCTTCATTAAAGGATCGGCTCTAAAAGGTCAACTCAATTACAGCCTTCTGACAAGAGGGAGGGGGGGTTTTCGAGGGGGTGCAGAGGAGGTGGTCGGCATGGCAATGTTGCTACTTACCGATGCGCCTCAATCCCCTGTGCTGCTCAGTCCCTTCTTCAGACACCACAGCCCCTCCTAGTATCCACATCTCGTCAATAAAATCATTTGCTCTGTCGATCCTAGAGGGTTTGGCGTTACAGCGCATGATAAGTAAGACTGGTGGTGAGTTTTCATTTGTGCTAATCGTTTACTTTGATTTTTCTGACAGGGGCCCCGTGCCAGTCTTGGTCATGAGCCTGCTCTTCATCGCTTCAGTCTTCATGCTTCACATTTGGGGAAAGTACACCCGCTCTTAAGAACTGCTGCCTTTCGACCTTTGACCCTATGACCTCTGGATCTCTGCCTCTTCACACATCGGATCAGGACCAAATGACAAAGCTTCTCTCCACAGACAAACTGGATTTTCATGCCCCTGTGCAACATTTGTGGTTCCCTGTTGTTTATTTTCTTTCATTACACTAAAGGGATAACCATACATTGGAAAAACCCTCTATCCCACCATAGACTCAAAACAGTGTGTCTTCATAATTTCTTCACTGATCTAACTGCAGTGTTAAAATATATTTTTATGTTCAGGCTCCTGTCCAACAGCTTATTGAAGTCTGACTTGCTTTTTGTTAGCAACATTTGTACAAAATGTGATTTATAAAATTGTACAATAAAAAAGGAAAAAACATTTGTTTGCATTTCATTAAATATTACCCTCAGTTATCAGTGTTGTCACAAAAAGTACTAAAACTATTGGCAGTCATACTTAAGTGTAGTATAGTGGTACAACATTAAGTAGGTTGCATATATGATCTGTAAAATATTAAAGTTGGCGATGAGGGCTATTTTCTTCTTCTGGTGTTTTCTGTAGAGATCCTGTGGGGGGCGCTACAGACTTCTTGGTGAAGTTTTGCAGACTTTTGAGATCCATTCAGTTAGTCTGGTTTCTAGTATTTGTTTGTCTTTGTTTTTTGTGGTAACCAAGTCCTCAGCAGATAAGCTACTGTGCTACTGTGCGAGTATAACACAGAGGCTATGTCGTGATGTTGACAGTTGGCCTGTATGTTGCCATGGAGACCGGCCTGAACTGCATTACCTGATTGTGTTAAATATGTAATCAGCATCTGGCATGTTTTCTACTCATGTCAAAAGTGTGTGTGAAGAAACCCGGTCCTCTTGAGTTTAAGGAGGATCTTTATTAATTGATTACGTGGCTCTGGCTCCTTTTTCCCGCAGGATCCCCGTGTTGTTCGTGGCAAACCGGGTCTCGCTGCCACATCTCTGTCCCCTCCACTCGTGTCCGACACACGCGGCGCCCCAATCCACAGCGGCTCAACACGCGCGCGGGAAGAATAATTCAACAAAACGATTAAAAATGGAGGAGAAGAAATCACTGTGGAGCCCATGCAGTGTGTGACCCTCCACCTAAATAGCTCCTGACACTGTCGCCACAAGGAGACTCAGCATCTTCACAGGGAGGGTATGCATGCAACCTGTTATCACTTTCTTAGTCCTTATTCTAGTTATTTTGACCATTTCACAGTGTTTCTCATTAAAAATATGGCGTTATTTGCTCTGTTCAAATAAGAATGCTTGGAGATTAAAGTGTACTATGGAGCTTTTCCAGTAGTTGGTCTGCCACTTATTTGCTTTGCCTGGAATGTTCAGCAGTATGGCATCAAACGTGTTTATCTTGCAGTTACTCAGATATCGTTTTTATAGCTAAAAATGCCTTGAAAAAATGCCTCTCCACAGATCTAACTTGTAACTGGCCTGGTGACGTCATCTGCTTGGACTTAATAATTAATAACTGTACTTAAACACGCACATGATGATTTGGGAAATGTTTTTTGTCACATTAACTTTTTCCATACATTTATTTACTTGGAACCAGCACAGCCAATTAGACAATCCAATACCAGATTTCCCTACCATATATAATCAGTAAAAATACAGTTACAGATCATGTGCGGTCTTTTCTTAGGTCGATACCATGCGTTACTGAAATGTTAAAAGCAGTGATGTAAAGAAAAGATTTGTAGTTGGAAGCGCTTACCTCAGAGCAATGAAAGATTCACACGAGTAATGCATTTCTTGGCCTGTTCTCAAACGAAACCACAATTTATGGCCCACAGGAGGTGTATTCCCTTTGTAGATATAAGCCATCATAATTCAGCTTTAACTTTATCAGCATTGGCTATGTTCAAGCTGCAGTTATCTGTGCTTCCATACATCATTCGGAGCAAGTGCATGTAAGCAAAGGTGGAAACATAGGATAAGATGAATACAGCTGTTTTGTTGCAGTGACACGTAGAAAGGGGTGAGGTTAAAGTACACGTTATTGTCCCCATAGGCAAAGTTGTCCTCTTTCTTTATCTTTATTTATACAGGGAACCCAATGAGATCAGTGTTCAAAATACAATACGAACAAAAAACAAACAAAGCAAATAAGTATGTCCAAGTCCATATAAAACATTAAAAACAGGTGCAGATGTGTGTATAAAAGTTCATTACCAGATTATTAAATAGCAATTCTTCTACTTTTTCTTCTTCTGCATTTGACCCCCCTATTGTGCATGTTTTGGGTTCATGAGAGAAACTGGAGTGCCCGTAGGAAACTCACCCAGACACGGGGATAAACATGCACACTCCACACATAAAGGCTGGGCTGCCCGGGAATCAAACCCAGAACCTTCTTGCTGTGAGTTGAGAGTGCTAGCCACTGAGCCACCGTGCTGCCTTAATAGGACTAGTACTAAATTATTCAAATTTTGGAGCATGTAGTGAAGTTGGAAAGTAACAGTACTAATAGAAAAGCCAAATTCAATAGTATATAGTTGTTGTAGTTGATAATAGTTGTTGTGCAGTAGTTTTACAGCGGCAACTTTAACTTAAACTGCTGCTGGTGCCCAGAGTCAGGACTAAACATGGAGAATCAGTGTTTCAGTTTTATGCAGCTAAAACTTGGAACAGTCTTCCTAAAGATGTGAGACAGGCCTCTACTTTGACAATGTTTAAATCCCGGCTGCGGTTCTGCTTAGCTGTGCATACGACGGTTTTTATTCTGCCTCTTCTCTCTTAATGTTAATTTTATGATGATTTGTTATGTTTTGATTTGTTTGTATTGTGATTTTAATGTATTTCTTATTCTGTAAAGCACTTTGAATTACTCTGTGTACAATTTGTGCTATACAAATAAACTTGCCTTAAATATACAGTAATCTTGTACTTTTATTCAACTACACAGACATCCTCCACTTGTGCGTGTTGGCAGACTTTCATGTTTTGAAGAAATAGAAAGAAAATAACCCGAGTTTCAGTGTGCTGAGCAGAAACCCATATCCTGTATAAACCACAGGCTTTTAAAAGGGATGGTCCCTCTCACTCAGAGACCAATGAGAGCTGCTCTTCAGGACACTCAAATAGGTCACGTATCTCTCTCTGCATTACAAATACCTGTGGTTATTCACAGGAAGTTATCATATATTGAGTAATGTAGAAGTAATATAAAAACACATTTGGAGCAAGCTTTGTGTTGCAATCAGTGTTAAAGATGCACTATGAGGAAATGCTACCAAGTCACGGGTCAGGTCTGTGGAGCAGCAACCATGCGGAGTGTGTATGTTTTTGAGCAGATTACATGGTTGGTAAAGCGTGTGGTGGACAGACGAGTGGCATCGATCCAACTTCAGTGAGCAAATGAAATCTCCAGGGACAGCCCCAAAAGCTACCCAGACTGTGGGGCGTTCAGGGACAACTTCTACAGGTATAAACATGTGAATACGGCAAGACATGACAAAAATGTTAAGAGTAAAATTATTAAATGCATCTGAATCTAATAGTACTATGTAACTTTCCTGTTTGTCTCCATTAATACTTTGCCTGGAATGTTGGAATGTTCCGCAGTATGGCATTAAATTATCTTTCATTTATTATGTTCAAAATTACCTTGAAAAACATGTACTTACTATGAGAGGGGGTAGCCTCTCTACAGATCAGACCTGTAACCTGGCCCTTTGGTGTTACCTGATTGTCTCCGTGGATACAGAAAGATAGAGCATCTCTACTGAGAAGCAGAAAGTTGCATTATTCACCTTTAAATTAAATTACTGAAATTCCATTGGGCCAGTTTTATGAATCACTGTAGTCAGTAGTTACCACTCAGAGTCATTAAAATCATTTCCACTGGTTCATTATGTTCACTAATGTAATAACTCACTTTTGAAGTTGTGTAAGTGTCCTGTTCTAAAGTCGCTGGCATAAGGCGGTGGCAGTAACGAGGAGCCCACTGGTTTAAATGTTTGGTCTGGGCAGCGCTGGGCAGATCAGTCTGGTCTGAGAGGTGAGAGCCTGTTCACTGTAAAACTATCTGTCTGCTTATTTCTGCCGTCAGAGCCACATGGTCCTGGTCATGTGGGCGTGATGTGGGTCAG
>KN475619.1:24053-52399 GCA_000787095.1 Periophthalmodon schlosseri | reverse complement strand
ATTAGTATCTGATTTTTGATGCTTTTGGCAACTCTATTCCAAATAATAATAAAACTTAGTAATGTACCTTGGCCAAAGTTACTTAAACTTCCACTTTTCCTCTCCCTCTCCCTCTTGGCCGCCCCTCCCACCAGACTCTTATCTCAGCCCAATCTTTCTGCATTATTTCAGTGAACGTGGGAGGAAATCACCGCACATTGCCTTATAAGGAATTAAAATCCTGTCAGCAGCAGAGTCCAGGCCCAGTGTCCCAGAGCCATACTATGGAGACATGCTCATTCATTATGTCCATTCACCAACAGCAACAG
Organism: Periophthalmodon schlosseri; assembly: GCA_000787095.1. Taxonomy (NCBI): domain Eukaryota; kingdom Metazoa; phylum Chordata; class Actinopteri; order Gobiiformes; family Gobiidae; genus Periophthalmodon; species Periophthalmodon schlosseri. The sequence continues at coordinate 52,091 of KN475619.1, read as the reverse complement.
AGCAGAACATCAGCTCATGCACATGAAGACAAAAACAGTTTGAATACACTGTGTGGAACCATGCACAGTTCTGGATTCCAACAGGCTCACATCAGTTTTTATATCAGCCTGGACTTGATTGGACATGAGGACAAAACAAAGGCCAAAGCAAAACAGGAGCATGACAAAACAAACCTGATCCGATCAAGAAGAAAAACTGGTCTCAACCCAATCTAACTAGATCTGAATGAAATGTAAATAGGTAACAAAATCCCACCAGGCGGCAACCACATTTCTACACAGAGACTTAGCCAAAAATCAGAAATGCACTGAAAAAACAATAGCACTAAACAAGGATTAATGTTGAGCTCTTAAAGGTGCACTTTAAAGAGGGAGTATTTTACTTCTACGGGTATTAATTGCTAACACATAACTTTTTTTGGCTCACCATGCTACCTTTTATTGTTTTATAAATGCTACATTCAGCAAAAACAACAAATTAAAATGTTTTTGACGAAGTCGCTCCTCCGTTTGCTCCCACACAAAGTCACTCCCCCTTCAGAGCGCTATCACAACACAATCAGCGTACATTTCAATAATGCAACTACTGCACATCGCATCAGGTTTGTCAGGTTGTAGTCTACAAAAATCTTCAAATAGTCCCCGGGAGAGATCACAAAATTACTGAAACGTGCATGGATGACATCTAAACATGGTAGAAAGCTAAAAAAAAATCTATTTTGCATAATGCCCCCTCTTTAAAGCTTTTCTGGAGGAGGGTACGCCACCTGTTCTTCTTCATGGAGCTGTTATTGCTTTGCCTGGAATGTTCCACAGTATGCCCTTTAACTTATCTGTCTCCATGGAAACAAGCAAGAGATGCCACCAGGCCAAGTTACAGGTCATAACTGTGGAGAGGTGGCCTAACTCACAGGAAGAATGCATGTTTTCCAAGGTATTTTTGAGCAATAAAACACCTTTAATTGAAAAAAAAAGAGAACAGACAGTTTATTGACATATTGTGGAACATTCCAGTCAAAGCAATACATCTCCATGGAGACGACCCTCCACCAGAAAGTTACATACATAGTGCACCTTTAAGCGCGGCTGTTAAGCGCTGCATGGACGTGGGCATGGACGCAGTTCTTTCTTACCCACATTTTGGCCCTCAGAGTCGGTCATATCCCACGATGCACCAGGTTAGGTCCAGCTCTTCTCTCCGCTCAGTGATTTTTTTCTACATAAACTCTTCTTTGGTCTTTGGACGTTGTTTGGACCTTAGTCAAGCCTCTGTGTCTCCTCGCTCTGAGCAGTGGACACGCATCATGCCACTCACACTGACCGCTCGGTTCTATTGGGCACTAAATATAGGCCTAAAACTCCCGTCACAGTAGCGAGCCCGTGAACTTGGTATGGATTCATTTTCATAGACCTACAACACGTGCCAGACTGATTAGAAAACATAGACCCCAGAACACCGCGGTGTACCATTAAAACTCACAGAGGCTAATTTTATCCCCGCAGCCCGGAAAATAAAACTTCCAACTCAGTTATTTCCGCTAGAGGGAACCAGAGCGGTACACGGCCGCTTAGAGCTAGGCCTAGTTTGGACTGGAGGCCGTCCTGACAGTCCTGGAACCAAACTGGAATAAGCAGACCTTTAGTGTCTGTTGTTTGATTTAGTCAGATGTGAACTATGTGGACTTTCTGGAGAAAATGTTAGACTACAATTAGCAAGTTTCAATTTATTAAAGTTTAAGGCCCTTATTCTCGGGTCAAAAGTGAAAGTGGAAGCCTAAATATTAATAGTTTTATTTTATTTTATTTTAGTTTGGTTTTGTGTTACAATGATATAATGATGTTCTCGGCAATGATGAAAAGCAAATATTTTCCTATCCCCCAACTTCCAGAGCTAACTAAGCAGTTCAGTGCTGTGCATGGTTTAACTATGGCTGCAGAATTCTGAAGTGAATATCAGCGTTTCAATTCTGGGTTCCCTTCTCTAGGCTGAGCTAGGAGACCTTTTCTTTTCAACATACAGGCCATGACAGCTACATTTTAACACATTTACTTAATTAATAAAATTAAAACCCTCGTTATTACCCCTGAAAGTCCTTTGGCTTTGAACAAAATTTACAACTAATGCCTTAGGCCTCCAGCAAAACATAATCTGAGAAGTCAGGAGTGATTTATAATGATGTAATGTCTTTTGTTTAAGGACTGCTTCAGCTACATGGCATCAAATTGAGACTAAAGGTAATACTCTGTCTGCAGTCTGAATCTTTAGATGTATCTCTCTCACACACAAAATACATGATACAAGAAATATAGAGTATACAGTATGTACAATTCTTTCCCTTTATGTTACTTGACTGGTTTTAAAATCCAAAGGCTACTACAACTATCATTGTTTAGATATGTTGGTATTATGTATTTGTTGGTATTATGTATTTTTTTTGTGTTTGATTGTATTTTATGAAGCACTTACAGTTACACTTGACCATCTAATGTCGCTCAACAGTGACCACCTGCTTCGGTTCCGGAAGTAAATTTTCCATTCATTTTTCCCATAGACTTTTAAAAACTTCAAAGCCATCGCGGAGGCTAAACAGCTACATGGTCACTACAATCTTGACTACTATCAATGACGTGGCCATTTTAAGCCCAAAAAGCAAATTTAAAACTTAATATTCTGCAAATTGCTTTAATAACTTAGCGGTTTATAACATTTTAGAAAGAGATTTGAAATAAAATTATAGGCTAGGTGTTTTTTTTTCTGAAAGTCTATGGTAAAAATGTATGAGAAATCTAGTTCCGGAACTGGGGGGTGGGCGGTCACTGTTTATCTCCACATCACATATCACATGACCAAGCTTGGACAATATGTATGTGTTAAGTAAATGCAATAACACTAAAGAATGTGAGAGACCCCCTCAGATTCTGGCTACAGACATTTTAGCCCTTTAGTTCCTCATTAGCGTGTGAAGGGGGTCAGTACAGTATAATGACATTAGCAGCCTTGACCCAGAATGACTAACATGTTTGAATGGTTTGCTCCACCATCTCACTTGCCAAGCCGTATGTTAATGTACCTGGGCCATGCGGTAGCTCTAATCAACTCTTAATAGTGTGAAATCTCACAGCCCCTCTCATTGCTCTAACTGTTTTATGACACTGTGGGCAGAAGCCTAATTGGAACTTGTGGCAAAGAAGTGCACTTCACAGGTTTAACAGCCTGAAGCAGCCATTAGAGTCTCACTGAAAACATTAGCTTTCACTAATGTTATTGTGTTCAAGGACAGTAATGAAGTGTGACACATCTCTCATTAACAATTATGTGGATGGAATATGTAATTAAATCACAAGCGATATCACATGGTCACAGTAGCTTAAAAAAAACAAACAAACATACAAAACATAAAAGTGACCAACAGCTCCTTTAAAGATGACCTTTAGTCATGTGATAGAACAAGAGGTCAACACAGCCAAATGTTTTCTAGCTTTGAACTGTCTACCCCGAGCTGCAGGAGTTCACTTTCACCCAGTGTGGTGGCCCAGACATGACAAACCTCAATTACAAACAGTCGAACTTTCCAATATATATGATAGCATCATAGAAGCCTGTTTTACTGAAGTCAGACCACAGTGAAACCCAAAGCTCCAGATTGAGTCTGAGTGGAGATGAGCATAGTTTTCCCTTTGTTGACATGTGTCCCCATGATGTAAATCCTTTATTAGAACACAATGGTTTAAAGTTCAGATATTGGTTAAAAAAGTATAAAGTTAGGTTCATGTTAAGCAAGTAACAACTATGGTTAAGGTTAGGATTGGTCACCCAGGAGATGAATGTAAGTCAATGTAATGTCCCCAAAGAGGATGAAAACCCAACATGTGTGTGGAGGGAGCTCAAGGGGGTGACCCTGCTCAGAACTGGCCCTGCGTGGCGGAGGTGTGATGGGGGAAACTCCAGGAACAAAAGGCAGGTCTTTGATTAGAACCACACCACTGTCCCACTGTTTGTGATCCTCAACAGGCCGTGCCCTCAGGGATGACCTACACGCTGAGGGTTGGGGGCCTGGGTGGGGCAGCACATTAATGACACTGCATAGGGGTATGTGGGGGTGGAGGGTGGGGGTTTGTCCAAACAGTGTATGATGGATGGCTCTGTGGAATTGGGTGGAGGGTGGGGGCTCTGGAGCAGCAGGGGAATCTGCAGCACAGCACTTGAGAATGCCATAAACCAGGGACAGAAAGAGCGTGGTTATATTTTAAACAAACACAGACGGTCAGCATTCCAACAGTGACCAGAGGCTGGGGGCTCTGTGCACCTCAAACACACTGCCCCACTGAGGCTGCCCTGCACAAAAGATGCCCTATGCTCTACAATGATTATTTATAAAATGATGTGTTTGGATTGCATCTCTTCCCTGAATATAGACTTAAGACAATACCAGTGGTTAAAGGCTTGCCTTTGTTCTCTTGTCATGCTGGCACATTATAACTGTGTAATGAGAGTATAACATACACTCCCAAGTTCTGACGAAAAGAACATACTACAGTATTGAGCAACTTAGTACACACAAATAGTATACACACACAAATCAAAATACACAAGCACTAAACGTAATTCACAGACATGCACATGCGCACATACACACACCGTCTATTACACAAGTTTTTAAACAGCCACAAAAATCATTCTGCTATAATTGGTTCATATGAGCCTAAGGAGGCAAGTATCTAGCCCAGTTCCACTCTCCCACACTTCAGCCTTTCATTCACTTTCAGTTCTGGTCAAGCTCATACTTTACTGCTGACCTGTCATTCTTCCCCAGAATTTTCCTCTCTGTCTGCTCAAGGTTCATGGGTCAGTCCCCACAGACACAACAGTCTAGAATGTGGAGGTATGCACTGTGTGAGTCAAATACAAAAATAAAGATGTTATAGTTTATACTGTTTTTGCAGCTTAACTTTGGTACTAAAGGTCTCTCTGAATGTTGCTTTCGAAGGAACCTCCTTTGATGGAAGCGTACACCTACAGGGCCAGTAGATTTTCAGACAGACTGAACAAATATGTAGACACTCAATGTTTTGTGTTTGTTATACTCAAAAGGGGTTTGCATACATAAACATTAGAAATATAAAGATCAGGCAATCAGGCAGAAGAGAGACGAGACATTCCAACCAATATACTCATTCCCACCACAGAGCCGCACAGGGCTTGCACATGCGGCACATACACTCTGCTCCAGAAGTGCTGATGGCTTGTTTTCATGAACAGATATTATTTCCAGATGGGAGTCATGAATCAATCCCATGGAAACAAGCAGAGTGAAACTAGAACCGTTAAAAAACAGAGCAGGAGAATGGGGCAGTGAGAAACAACAAGCTGTCGTGCTGGACTCCGGAGCACTTGGACACATGGGAACAGCAACACAACAAATAATTTGGACAGAGAGGGATTAGACCCATTTTACACTGGTCCTTCCAGTCGGTCTGCTGAAGCCTTATCTCACAGCTCTTATCTGCTCTATCAGGCTCTAACCAGCCGACTTTGTCCAGACAACAAGGGCCAATGGCAGGCAAACAGGGGCCCGGAGCCCTCGTAAAGAGCCCATAAACGTTTAACCTGTGGAGGGGACATGCCCTTGTAGATCAGTATACAAATCTGAAAAGTCCTGAGAGCCAAGAAATGTCTACCCTTCTCGTCTATTCAAGTTTTTGTTCAGAACAAAACTTTCCACTATCACTTTAATCTCAAATACATGTCTGTTCTTGTCTGAAAATGACGACAATAAGGGGACAAAACAAAACAGAGCTAGTTGTGGGTGTACAAATCCTTGCTGAAAGCAGCCCTGCCCAGTCCCTGGTCCACTTGGTCTGCAGTCACAGATGGAGGTCCATTTAGGTGCAAAGCACATGTCAGGCTCTTTGTCCCAGGCCTGCCCCCTGAAGTATCAGCTCATTTACATGTATTAATTAAGGCTGATAATGAGCTCAGCATGGCACAGCCTGTGAATGCATTCCACTGGTATTGTGCAAACTCTGTGGAACTGTGTGCTTTGAGTTGGCCTTTTCAGGTGGTGCACAGATTGTAGAAGAGCAAGCACGCGAATAGATAAAGATTTAAAAACCCACAATAGTGAGTCAGCACCCCCTGTGCTGCCCCACGCCTGCACTCATGGAGGTGCTAATGACAAACAAACAGGCTCTGTAAGTGCACTTGCACAAAGACAAAGAGCATGTAAATAACCACAACACAGGGTTGTAAAAAAGACATTTATATTATGAAAAGCCCAAATTTACAGTAGAAAAAGAATAATTTTTCATTGAAAATATAAGAATCACCCACAAGGTGCATGTAAAATCAGATGCACAATCATATAAACATTTGATCATGTAAATACATTATCTTCATAAAGGAATGATTCTGGTGATGCACAGAATGTTTGTGGGTTTGTCTAAGCGCTTATTTCTTGTCCTCAGGCTCAGTGAGACGATGGCAGCTCTGTGCCGGGACGTCCCGCTCTGATCATACCTGGAGGAAATCCCTGTAAACAGCAGCTGGCACAGGCAGCCACTTGGCTCCGCTTCAGACACTGTGCAGAAGAGCACAATCCCTCCTGCTGATCCTTATGTTCACGGGTACAGCTCTATCTGCGCCACTTTATGGTCCATAATCTTGCATGAGGACAGTCCCGCTGAGTCCTGTCAAAGTGAAGGCGTGTCTGAGACAGTGGTTTTCTTCACATACACATCTGATGTGCCATTAGGAATGAGCTGAGCAGAGCTGCTCCGGAAAAAGGCCAGGAGACGCCCTGAAGAGAGAGATGAGAGGATAAGTCCACAGTACAGACATGTTCAGACGTGATATGGATAATGACTGTGTATGTTTGTGTTTAAAAACTCCATTAAAAGATTAAAGACACTGATCACTCAGAGCTACAACAACACAAAGGATGCAGAGCACATACCACTCCACGTCCTCTGTCCTGTCAGACTGAAGCTGGAGCACTGGGAGTGAGAGTTACAGATGTGTGCAGCTTCTCGCGGGCTGTGCACCGACAGTACACAGCCCTGTGCACTATAGGAGAGCCAGCAGCGGTACTGCCCCCCGGAGGCCCCCACGCGTTGCAGCAACCAGTAGTCTATAGAATAAACAGCAGAACACCACCAAACATCAGTTTTCTGGAGCACCAAAAACAGTACAACGCTGTCAGTCAGAAGACTGGTTTCAAGACCTCCATCATCTGTAGATTAGAGATTGCCATGGTCAAACTGCTCAGTGAGCCCTATGTTTAATTTAATCACAATCATAATTGACCAAAACCTATTTATAGCTGAGAAAAGCACCATCGGCTCTTTAATGTTCTGGTTGTTGGCCAATGTCAGTTGGCTCCACGTCCTGCTCATAGGATATAGCCCAAGCCCTGACCTCTATCTCCACCAACTGAGCTCTATTCAGCCGCTTTGCTCTCCAGCCCTGAATCATCTGCTCTGCATTAGAGACACACATTTGTACAGCAGTGGACAAAGGCTAGTGTGTAAGCTGTGCGAAGAGCGCTGCCTGTTAACCTTCTAACTGGCAGCAGCGGGTGGGGCATTGGCGAGGGGAAAACGACACGAGGATCTGCCTCTGGCTTTGAGAAGAGGGAAGAAAAGTGAACAAGGGGCGGAGTGTTCAGCTCAGAGGAGAGAGAGAGCCTGCTGCTGCAACAGACAGTCCTGAATCACCACTGTGTCATGGACCATCAGGAGAACGCTCTTTGTCTGACAAAGTACTACACTGGAATGGAAAGCTCTCCACTCCTGCTGACTGTCCACACTCAATTTTACCCCCAAATTAACCAAATGTATGCCACTATTAAGACTGTTAAGAAGTATGCAAACCATGGCTTGTCTTTTTCTTCATCGAAATATTGTATTAACAGTGTCCCCTTCTTTTCATCTGGTGCGAGCTAATTTCAAGGAATGAGCTAATATTTAAAGAAAAGAAGGATCCTATTCTGTCATCACTGAGTTACTCCCATATTTTGAGGAGTGTTTGTCTGGGTGTGGCAAGTGTGTGAAAAGACATGTTCAGTGAATGATGCATTTTAACAAACCAAATTGGCATTGCACGTATTGCTTTCACCACCTGTTTTTGCTATGCATATTTGATTAGGACATTCTGACATCTCTCTACAGCGTTAAGATTTAAACTGTAAACCTTCAGTATTAATTGATGATGTCTGTTATTGGAGTGGTAATAACACTTCCTGCTGTGACTTTAATTACATTAGAGATACTTGCATAGGCCCCAGCTCACTACTGGTAATTCAATTAGCAGCTAAATCTAAAGTGAGAAAAAAAACACATTGAGTTAAACATCAAACAACCTCCAAACTGTGTGCCATGCCCTCTCAGCCTGTGGAGGGCCTGATAAGCTCACTGCCTTTGTGCCTTTGGCCCCTGGCACCTCCTTGTTAAGTCAAAGCCCTTCCTCCCCATGTGAGCCTCTACACTCCTCCATCAGTGATTCGATTCACATAGCACTGCTATATAAACAGTCCTACATCTGGGAATGGAAACTCGGCACAGGAACGCAGCCAGCCAGTCGTTCTGGTATTAATATTTCATAGAGCGGGGGAGCGAGGAGAGACGGGAGGCCAGGGGTGCAGGGAGACTATGCACTCTTTCAGGGGCAGACAAAGTTTGAGAAACGTCATATTCCAACTTAAAACACAAGCCGAAATGTAGTTTGAGAAAAAATTCAGCCCACATCAATTTACAACTTTGATCTGAAAGTTACTAAAAGTACAACACTTTCACAAATTAGTTACATATAGAAGCAGAAAATGGTGTTAGACTCACAAAATGACTAAACAAGCTTGTGATTATTCCTGTGAGACCTCAAAGAGCTCTTGGACTTAAATGGGTTAAACTGGTGAGACTTTGGACTAATCCCTTCTTGTTGAGCTTGTCCTCTCATTCCAGCTGCCTAATAAACCTGTCAAAACAGCCTGGAGAGGTAGAAAAACCCTGCCCCCAACTTTCTCCTGTTCCTTAAGAAAACAGCGAGCTGGCCCGTCAGGGATCAGAGCACTTTAGACTGGAATAGGTTGGTCTGGGTATTACACTGGTGTTTTTCCACATCACCAACATGAAAAGTACGAGCTGTAAACCAGGTTTATTCAATTTCCGAGTTTCTTCCATATTCCCACTATAGGTCATTTTAAGATGTTTAATATAAACAATTGGTGCACCTACACTGTGTGAGCAACTGAATTAACATTTATTTATATTAGACCTGACATTAGACATTAGACCTGCCCCATTTACAGTAGACCTTTGTGAGGTTTCAGGGCTACCATTATTTGGCCTTTTATACTATACAGTACAGTTCAAATAAAGTGTGCCCAAAGAAATGAACAAAGATAGTCCTGGTACCTGAGTGTTCAGAAGCCGGCAGGTTGTCCAGGTGTGCTCCAGACTGGTACTGAGCCAGGAGCTCTTCAAAAGCCTGGAGCGTCTCATTGATGTCACTTTTCAGTTCCCCTGCACAAACACCACAACATCCGCTATGAGGCTCCACTCACAGCTTTTGTGTGACTGCTATTCATTAAGACAGAATAAACTGACAGACATGTTAACACACGACTAATGCAATGGCCTGGTTAGATCTGTAATGCTGCTCACCTGTGGAGTTCATGATGTGGTCCACCAGGTGTGTGAGGGTAGGTGGAGCCTGGTGTGGCAGCAGATAAGTGAAGAAATACCTACAGCCAGACAGACCGGGGTTTTAGATGGGACAGAAAATATTACAACACTTGGAAGTCATGTGACGGCTATGGACACAAATGTGTCGCTTTAATATACACTAACAAGGACTACTATAAATGTGATTATATTCACAGGCTCAGCTTTGGATTCACTCCAACTCTTGAGGGCAGAGTGTATTGTATATGTTCATAATAACTAGGACATCTCAAGGTCGTTGAGAGATTTTCTTTAAAAGTTGACAGACACAAGTGCCTTCATCTAGCCTCCAGTATTTTCCTTTGCAAAATGGGTACAACATACTATAGTTCACCAGGGATTATGATGACATGCCTCAGTATTCAAAGCTTTCACTCATCACATCATAGAAAAGCAGTGTTGCTGCACCTGTAGGCATTGTATATGTTCCTCTTCTGGTTGAGCCCCTCACACAGGCCGCGCACACAAGGGATGCTGAAGTTGCGCTGGGGGAAGAGCAGGGTGCAGTCTGCGCTGGTCTGACATCGGGTGGGCTCTGCGCTGACATCGTCCAGGTCCGTGAGCTTCAGAGTCCCGGACACCATCACAAACTGCCGTGGTTGGAAGTCCAACAGTGCCACAGAGCCCAGAGAAGAGCTGGACAGGAAGTGCAGCAGGCGCACCAAGTCCAGGCAGACCTACCACACAGCACAGTCACAAAATTATTGGGATATTGCAGTAATTATCTATTATCTATCTAGATTCTATAATGATGTCCTACTCCCAGATGGGGGCAAGAGCCACTTTACCCTATTCCCCGTATCAAATATGTGACGTCATCTCAAAATACAGCAATTAGGTAGTTCAATGTGGAAAATGTGAGGTTTATCCAACTGGCCAATATTGCCACCTGAGAAAAATGCCTTAAATTAAGTTTGGTTTGTTGTCTGTGAACTCACAGTTCATAGAGGTCATCTCAAAAGGCTCTCAACACTGTTTTATCCCCTTTCATTAAATTGATAAAAATAGCAACTCCAAAGTCTCCCAAACACACTGCGATTCCACTGACCACATTTGCAAGCCATTTCCTGAGACTGTTTTTATAGTGCCCTTTAAACACCATAATAAAAACAAAAAGAGAAAATAAGTAGGCTACTAAAAACCAAATAACTGCATTAGTTGGACCGGTGGAGGAGCAAAAGCTGCTGCGGTGCTGCACACATAGCTCCAGCCTGAGGTCATGTGGACTGCTCTGGGACGTCCCGAGCACTAGGGGCGTAACCCAACACCCTGCATTACTGTAGTGAGATGGAGAGGCCCGCACAGCTCCAGGGGGTTTGGTATTATTACAGCTCTATGGGATGGAGTCCGGGACATACATGCTCCTTTGTTCGAACTTTAAAAAATCTTGCTCAGAATGTTTAGAAGTTTTGTTCTCTGGCAGATATTCGCAAGCAGGGTTGATGAGGCTGCCGTGGGACCCCCGCCAGGAGCATACCTGGGCTGGGGGTGCACTAAGCCCCTCTGTTAGCACGGCTCAAATTCCTGGGCTGCAGCGGATTATGGCCTTCCCTCCCCACAGACACACGACACAGCAGTTTCCAATGTCTGCCGCACTCCTCCTTTTATCACACGGCCTCAGATCACCGTGTCAAACTGCACTTTACCGAGGGCTACAGCAGTCAACCCCAGTCCCATCAAAGGCCAGAACAGCCAGTGTCATACATTTATTCAGAGTGACAATGGTACATTTACATATCGCGTTACATCCAATACACAAAAGCAATAGGGACACAGTTGTATTAACAAATTAACAAATGTATTAACTGTAAATTTGTCTTTCATTTAAAAATGTCAGGAATAATAGATTTCACTATTAATCATAATTACAGATTATGTCACAGTTGTATAATTGTGGAAAATTTTGAATAAATGAAATGCGTTACATATTCACTTAATATTTGTATCACAACAACAAAATATAAAATCTTGAGACATGTGTCAGAATGCCTAAATGTGTTTAACTGTAGAGATCCTATGCAGTACGTCATGTTGCTTTACAAGTTTCCCAAAAGGCAGTATTCTAATTTTTTTGCTTACCCTGAAGCGGTCCTCCCAGGGGCTCTGGAGCAGCTGGATCATCTGCAGTGGCGTGCCCTGCTCCAGGATCACGGCCAGTCTGCCTCCCTCTGCTCCCCCTCGGCCATCTGCCTCTCGGGCTCCGTGTTGGCCCTCGCAGTGCCCTCGGAGCTACAGGGTGGATAAAACTCAGTTATTCATGGGAAATGCACACAAGGTATTTGGGCTACAAGTGAAAGCCTAGAAGAGGAAAAAACATTAGGACTGTGATTTTAAGATAAAGAGTCAAAACCAGAGTAAGCAGTAACAATGTGAAAGTACTGAAGTAAGTTTACTTTACTTTAAACCTACTAAACTAAACTAAACTATATATATTTTTTATATATATTATTAAACGGTACTCTTTAAAGTTTGGACTTACAGGTAATTGTAATTTTAATTAGATTTTTGCTGCACCCTCAACACACAGAAAGTGGCCCTTCAGAAAAAGTAAAGAAATACACCACCCACAAGATCATACACACTGAAATCAACCTCTGTAGTAAGATATGTTTTATCTGTGTTGAAAGGTTCTTGATAACTTAAGTATAAGTAGCCTACTAGTTTGCTCCTTTGTCTATACTTGAAAACTAGGTGAACCACTATTCTGGCATCAAGAACATGAAACTAGAAACTACACAAATGGACAAACAATATTAAAGACTGGGTTCAGACAGTTGGAGGCTATAAGTGCAGATGTAGAGCAGAGTCAGCCTTAGGACAGACAGGAGGACAATTGTGTTCTAGAGCGCCGGACAAAGGTCAGTGCGGGGTCAGCAGCGCTCAGTTAATCAGAGACATGCTGGTATGAGACTGAGGAGCTTTTCTTCCACCTCAGTGCGAACAACAAAGGGGTTAAAGCTCATGATTATGGAAACTATGGAGCCTACCATTATTATATTTGGGCCGATCTGCAGATTAATGTAGGCCTATTTTAGCTGAGTGGTGACTTTGGAAAGTCAGCGTCTTAATAGTTAATATTGTAAAAAAACAAAAAAAACAATTGCTTCATGCTGTCCATGCCTGTCTAAAAGATTTAATTCAGGGCAGTTTAAATGTAAGAAAATATAGGTCTATTATTTTATACCCTACCCTTTATACCCTCCATGGCCAGGCTCTGACTTACCCCGATGACGTTGGGATGCTGCAGCCGCTTCAGCAGCACCATCTCCTTCTTCAGTTTATAAGCCACGAGTTGCCGACACGCTTCTGGCTCGTTAAACTCCTCCACACACTTGCCCATGTCTATACCCTGCTCGTTGACCAGCTTCAGCGCCACGGCCAGACCTCCGGCCAGGTTCGCTTTGACAACGAGTTTGGTGTAGCCCGACCCGAGTACCTCCAGCGCCTTCATGTCCACAAGAGAGTCACAGCCCATCTCATCTCCAGGCGCACGACTCGAACCACGAGCGATCTTATCCCATACTTTATAGTCCCACGTGGAGTCCAAAGACAGGTCAGAGAAGTGGTCCTCATCCTCACTGAGCAAGAGCAGTGGGACAATTTCCTTGCGTCTCTCGGTGAGTTGAGAAATCAGCGCCTCGGGGAGCTGCTGCTCGCTACGGGTCACGTTGGAAACGACCCGAGCACCAAACTGCTGCACGCTGCTGATCAGTAGAGAAACTAAAATAGAAAGAACGACAAAGGCCAGCAGTGCGGCTGCACGGAGAGAATTGCCCATAATTTTCTGAGCCGCTCCGAAAAAGAAGCGCCGCTGCCGGGCTCTCGCGCTCACCACACAGCAGCTCGCTCAGTGAAAGTTCTCTGTGAGTTTGTGCTGAAGACGTGATCAGCTCCTGGTTCCTCCTCCCGGGAACTCCTCCAGAGGTGTGTCCTGTTCGCTCGTAACTCTACACCTTTCAACAAGGCCTCGTGTTTGTCACTGTCACCCAGGGCGCTACTGGCAGTCTGGCACCCTGGCAATACGGCACCAATTAGCCTAGATAAAATGTAAACTGAAACAAATTTCCATATTTCTAACATCTCCAAGACCAAAAGATAGATAGGCCTACATGAACAGCACAAAGGTTAATGATTATGGATAGAATAGTCGACTGGCCAATAGCAAACCACAACACTTAATCGGGCAGAAGTAGCCTTTAAGCAAGACTTGTTCATGGAGATGATTTGGCAATTTTCTTCAAACTTTTCTTATCATGTTTAAAGGGGGAGTTGTCCACAAGGTGGCAGCAACCAACCAGTGTTCGAGACATGGAGAGCCAGTCAGACTAATAGCCAACTTGTCATGCCACCATGAAAGGTGTAGCCTCGGCCTGTAACAAACGGCCTAGATTTTATGTCGTAACCAGTGTCTTGCCTATAGGGTTATATTTGGGTTCCATCACTTTAATGAAGTGGCTCAGCAAAACATAAGCCCGCTAGGCATAGCCTACAAACTTTAAACTCCTTTTTTATTCACACAAATGTTTGAAATAGACTATAAAAATAAATATGTTCCAGCAACAACGTGGCAAAAAATGTAAAACACTGGGGTCCGATTTCACAAAGCAAGCTCCGAGTTATCATACTCAGACAGGGCCAACTCAGAGTTTCCTGTTTCCACTTAAAATTTGTTCATATTGAGTTTAGCTGAGGAGAAAAGCCATGATCAATGGATCCCAGAAAAGTGGATTCACCACGGCAACGGTTAACCAGAGGAGGTTTCCATCTTCACAGGAAGTCATGTGACTGTGGACAGGTTAAATTCAGGTTTTAACTTTTGTAGTTCATTAAATATAGATTTAAACCTTTAAGTAATTTTACACATCATCACTTTGCACATGTTGCACTAAAAGGTTTGATATATATTTGAGCATTTGAAGTGCAGCAACACAAACTATACTTTCATATGTGACATAAAAAACATGTATAAAATTAATGCAACAAGTAACAATTAAGTTAATTCATCCATTTGCTTGACATGCTGCTCATGCTCATGCTGATAAACGTGACCAAACTAATTAAAAAAGTTGTAAGCAGTGAGATGTGTTATACATTGCAAATTGAAACAAAATGTAAAAAAGTGTAAAATAAATGATCTTTCTAAAGTTAAATCCTCATCATTAAATCTTAACCTAACTCTACCTACTTCCTTGAATGGATAAGTGAACTGTCCAGTCAGAGCTCTCCTTCAGGAGCAGGCTCTGATTAAATTCAGAATTAGAGGAATAAAACCTGCTCTGCACCAGGTTAGGTTCACAGAGTGAGTTACCGTGGTGACTGACTCAGGGTTTAGGTGAACTCTCTCTGTGTAACTGAAAACTCTGAGTTAACTTCTTTTCAGGGTTAACAAACCCTGAGTTTGGACAAAACCTGCTTCTTGGAACAGGGCCATAGGTCTACCAGACCAGTGATCCCCAACCACCGGGCCGGAGTCCGGTACCGGTCCGTTACGCATTTGCTACCGGGCCACACAAAAACAGTAAATAATTTATCAGCGACCGCATCTTCTCCGACGTAACTTTCGCCTGTCTCTCATGACACGCTAATAAGCTTGTCCGTAGATATATAATGAAAATCCTGATAGGAACTCGCCACAGAAATCCATTTGATATAATGGAAAGTATGTTATATCTGTGCTAGATATGCTCTTGTCCTCCACGATGACGTATCACGTATAACGTATTAGACACGTTGCCCAAAAGTAGACCCACATACTAGCGAAAATGAGCCAAAAACAAAAGTCTTTGGAGAGCATTTTTGCAAAGGGGAAAAGGCCAACTGAGGAGCCAGAATCCAAGAAAAACAAAGCTAAATTTAACAGACAATACCAGGAGTCCTACTTAAAATATGGGTTTGTCGTTACAGGTGACTCTCACGCGACGAGTCCGCTCTGCATAATATGCGGGGAAAAGCTAACGAAGCAATGAACCTTCAAAAGCGGGGAAAAGCTAACGAAGCAATGAAACCTTCAAAACTGCTTCGGCACATGGAGACTAAGCACCCGGGATTAAAAGATAAGCCTTTAGAGTTTTTTTGTGAGTAAACCGGGCGAATCGAGCATGTCTGTGCAACACGAGGATCAGCTGTTGGAGATTGCAAATGACGGTGGTCTTAAACGTATGTTTGAGACAACGTCTCTGCTGAGATTCTGGATGAAAATCAAGCCAGAATATCCTGACATCGCCACAAGAGCACTGACACCTTACTACCATTTCCAACATCCTATCTGTGTGAAGCGGGCTTTTCTGCAGTGACGGCAACCAAGACAAAGTTACGGAGCAGACTGGACATAAGAAACACTCTGCGGGTGTCATTGTCTCCCATCACTCCTAGATGGGACCACCTCATCGCAAAGAAACAAGCGCAGGGCTCCCACTGATTCAGCGGTATGGTGAGTTGCATTTTTTATGCACTTAACTTATTTTTGCCATATTTATCTGCCACGCGTAGAAGGCCGGTCCGTGAAAATAACCTACAGATGGAAAAAAGGTTGGGGACTCCTGTACTAGACCTATTTACTGAGATTATTTATGATTCTGTTATTTATAGGTCTACTCCTTTCTCAAGAATCAGCAGCAGTCTATTTTCCATCATTTCAAGTATTTGGTAGGCCTAATTGTGTATTTTCTATCTTTTCTTTATCGAGCTAAAGAATGGTCTGATTACTGGCTGATCCGCTCTAAAAGGCTTATCTTGTGTTTAACAACATATTTTGATGAGCTGTTTTTAATTTGAGCTATAGCACGAAAATGCATCCTGGATAAGGTGGCATTGACTCTAAGAAAAAATAAACCATATTATCATTTTGTCACGTTCGCTGTTGCTGGTTGTTCCCTGGACAAGTCAATCAAACAGGCCTATGGTGCCATTTATGCCTGCCTGCAAATCCTCTTGAAAAAATGGCTCAAATTTGGACATAGGCTAGATCTACTCTGCAGCTGGGCCGGCTCTAGTGCGCTTTACTATAATGGAACTGCTGCGTACAGTCTGACGCTCCGAGAGAACCAAGTGCGCATCACCAGCTTTGAGCCAATCAGCGCGCTCCTCTGCCTCACTGCCTCTTCTGAGGAGGCGATCATCACAAACAAACGAGCTGCCTGCGTGACAAGCGTGTGGACAGATGGATACGAGCATTCATTAAACAGCTGTGGAGTTGGACCGTCAGAACAGGATGGACGCGTGCTCGCTCGGAGAGAGTACGGGTGCTATAGTGATGGAAGACTTCCCCTCCGGAGAGAGGGCGAGAGACGCAGCTCAGAGGTGGGCGCTTTATGCATCTCATTATGATATGGAAAAGCCAACTGAGCAGACTACTTGAATGTGGGTCGCTTATTGTTGGTAAATGAGAAGCAGAGATCAGTGCGATGACTTTAATGGCCACAAAAGCCAGTGTCTGACTAAATATCCTATAATAGTACTGCATTTGCACTGTTGCTATACGCTAGCTAAACCAGTGGTACTAGCTTTTTGACCTGATGTGCCCATTGACTATGAAGTCTATAGGCCATATGTGCCCAGTGATCTGCCCTGTGAGCACGAATCAAACTGTCTCTATTTTTTAGGATTTGTTTGTATTGGGAATGCCATATAAAACAGGGATCATAAACAAAGTATTATCTAGCATATGAAGTCATATTCATGAGTTACTTTTGCATCCTATTGGCCTGTTTTTCTTGAAGCCCCCACCCCTCTGCCTCCATATACATAATCAAGAAAACTGATGATTTAGGCTACTTTTTTTAAATTTTATTATAAGAGAAAGTAAGACCCATTCAGGAATTCTTACCGTTCAATGAGCAATAATTCTGACTACCTCAAGCACAGATCACTCAAAGTTACATAAATAGGCTTTGCAAAAACAAATGTGAGCTTATTTTATAAAGTGATGCCTGTAAAGATGCTATTTGTCCAGCATTTTTAGCCTAAAAAAAACTGATTGTAGAGGACGACAGCAGTTTGTTGTTACTTGTTCTGTCCTTAAAGGAACTGTATGTCGCCTGTGCTCTTAGAGTTTTGAAAAAAGGCATTACAGTCACAACTGAACCTCAGTTGCCAGTGTCTAAACCTGCATATAGAGGACACATACAAGTTTTTCTCAGTATATGAATGCCTGTGAAAGCTTAGAACCTCCAGAGCCTTCACTCAGAGACTGCAGTAATAGCACTGATTAATGATTGGCTGCAGGTCCTGGGGTTTAGGTAGTGAGGATTCAGATCACAGTTTTAGTTTCACAGCAATTTAGATTTCAGCATTGAAACTGGTGACCCACACGAGAGACTCATGTGAGGCTGATTCTGCTTATTGATTAAATAATTGTCTTGAGAACCAAAACACCAAATTATAACAAATAAATGGGACATAATGTCCAATTGTAAGTAAAAATATATCACCATTAGAATTATTACCAGTGCTATATTTGATTTGAACATGGTTACTGTACCTGGGGACACAGATAGATCAAGTTTATGAAATTTAAAATCAAAATATTACATACAGTTCCTTTAAGCTGATGTCTGATGCCAAATAGGCCAGGTTCTAGCCTGCTGAATTTTGGTGGGCAGACTGAAAATTTTGGTGGCCAAATATAAAACCGTATTTGTATTAGATAATAGGTTTGATTGGATGGGCAATAATTTCATTTGGGTGGGCAATGCCCACCCCTGTCTATAGCTAGCACTGGCCCTGCCAAATCTTTGGTTTAACTGAAGAGCGTGATTAGGGATATTTGGCAGATTTATTGTAAAAAAAAAAATATCTCTGGGGTTAATGAGATCATTTATCCTCTGACTGTGTACTCAAGACTATTCATTAACTCTTAACTCCAGGGTTATTATGGGATAACACATCAGTGAATCGACTGTTGACTTTGTTGCCCTGGAGACAGAGCAAGAAGTACACGACATAACATTTTACCATAAGCCTCCGGTGGAAAAACAAACATAAAACCCCACTTTAGCGTGCATCCTGTTCAGTATAGACAGATGCACACAGTGGCAATGTTCTTTCTCTACCAATGACTTATTACAAAGAGTTTGACTAAGCACCTCTTGTGATGAGTGCTGCAGTCCATCAGTTGTAGACTGTATACGTAAGCCTACTTCATGTGTTCTGTCAAACGCTGGGTCTTGCGTGCTCCACAGTGACCCCCCATCCATTGCTCTGTGTTCCCCTGAGCACCAGTGCACAGTAGACCACTCTGAGGAGGGGCTCCTCTCTGAGGGGAGACTGTGTGACAGCTGCAGCAGCCTGGGAAGGCCCTCCTCCTCCTGCAAGCTCTGCCACCAGGTACCCACATTAAACTCCGCCACATTTGGGCACAATTCATGTGTTAGGAACAAACATATAGTCACTTGTTTTTTTTAATTAACCAATTAACCTCAGACTTTTCCATCAAATGAACTAGATGTGAAAATTCAATTTATTTTCATTATTTTAATTGCTTTATTTTAATTAATGACAATGAAAGCAGATTTCCGTCTGTGGTCCTTCTAATCTGTGATTCTTGTGTGTCGTGTGAAGCAGAGCACTGAAGAAGGTTCCTCTTGTCTCCAGGTCCCACAAATGTCCCATTTGGGGGCTTTCGACTCTCCTTTACCCAGGATGTGCCCTCACTCCAGTCAGGCTAGCACCTGCCACAGCTGCCCTAAAGGTTCCAGGGAAAACCATGAGTGTACGCTAGAGGCTGTGAAGATGAGGGGGGGTCAGAGTTTTAGCTCTGCTCAGTCCTCGTGTTCTGGACCAGTCCGCTGCCACTGGCTACACAGTTCAGCTGACAGTGGACCACACAAAACAAAACAGGCACTGACTGTCAGGTACCACTGTTTTTGCTCTGTGTGTTTTTCCAATGTGAATGGCTAGTTCCATTTACAGCAGGCTTTTTAATTCCCTGCAGAGATGGAGGTCTGTCACGGATCATCAAAATGTAAGTCTCAGAAAATAATCTCTGTTGTAAACATAGCTCTCACCACCTGCTTGTGTGTCTGGTTTAGATATAGTCAGCTGCTGGTTGAGCATCCATTAGGTTTGCTGCTGGGTTGTGCCTTGCTGCTCTTGGGCTGTTCTGGAGCAGCACTTCTGATAGGTCCATTACCAGACTTCTCCAACCCTCTAATGGTGAGTCTCACACAGATGCTTTTTGTTAGATATAAATTATACCCCATTCTATTCTATCTAAAATAGAACTGCTTTTACAACACTGAAGATCAATAATGGAAAAAATAGTTTCCTTTGAACCAAACGTCAGTAGCACATGCAGATAAGTTCAACGTTACCGTGGCGTCTCTGGAAGCTTGTTGACACTGATGGAGAACAGAGTGCGCTCTCTGATGTCTGTGTTCGGATGCAGGGCTTCGAGCCGCGGGGGACATACATCAGCCTGCGTGAGTCCAGTCTGCAGCAGCTGTTGGAGAACACAGGCCCTGGCAGAACTCTGTCTCTACTGCCACAGGCGCTTAGTCCAAGGTCAGCATACTATACTCTGCTCTGTGCTGGGTGCACACAACTGTTCATATATTTAACAAAATGTGTGCAAAGCAAAAAAAAAAAATAAAAATCAATAAACCATTCTTTATTTAGCTTATTTTAAATAAGAGTACACAGCTATTCTAATGTCCACTTACAAAAGAATAGAGCATTCAAATAATATGGTCTGTTTTCATGTATGGTGCAGAGGAGCTGTCAGTCAGAACAGCAGTAGAGCGCGTACAAGGAGGATGTTGGCCAGACACTCCACTCCAGACTCCTTCCTCTGTGATGCTCCAGGTCAGCTGCACACACATCATATACCATGCACACAAACTTGGCACACACACTCTGGTACAAAGGAGTAAAGATCAAATGAATATCAAAAGTTACAATATAGTCCTAATACAATATACAATATAGTCGTAATGAATAAAATCTACCATATGCAATCTTAAAGCACTCAAAATGTACCCCCACAAATACTCATTTATGATTGTGTGCATTACATGTGCAGGTGAGCATCTGGCCCAGCTTGTGTTCAGATCTGAAAATGCAGCCAGTCTGTGGAGCCTGAAGACCATCCAGTCCATGTGTGAGATGGAGCAGTCCAGGGTATGCCACACACACCCCCAAAATGCTTGGTGTTCATGTAGTTGACATTGTTCAAAATCCTTCCTATTTTGTCCAAGATCCGGTCCCAGGCACACTTCCAGGATGTGTGCCAGCGCCCCCTGAGAAGCCAGCCCCAAGACAGTGGGCTGAGCAGTGGCTGCTGTCCCAGCTGGTCCCTAGGAAACTATTTAGCTGTGCTCACAAATGCATCCCGCTGTCTCAGCCTCACTGCACACCAGGTCACTTGTACATGCTGTATATAAAATACAATTTCACAAGTTTCCACATATCTATAAGACATAATATCTGTGTCTTACAGGTGTCGGAGTCTCTGAGTCTGCTGCGCAAATGTGCTCTGTACTATCATGAAGGACAGCTCGTAGAAGCCTGTGTGGACAGACCCAAACATGGTGGCTGTGCTTTTGTTCCCAGCCGCTGTAAACAGTCCCATGTGGTGTTCCGGATACTGCACTTTCTGGTGGATAAGGACTTTCTGGGTCCTCAGACAATGGAATACCAAATCCCTACCTTAAAGTACAGTCTTCTTTTCCTCCCAGTGCAGAAAGGAGAGCAAATGATGGAGATCTACATGAACACTCTGGAAGGACGAGATCTGTCTTACAATAACACCACGATCACTGGCATGGACTTTGGCATCAAACAGAGGCTTTTCAGACTTTACCTTTCGAGGGATTGTGTTTATCCTGTCCTAGCCGTCTTGTCCCTCCTTTTCTCCATGGCTGTCTATTTACAGTCATCATTTGTTGTAGTCTTATCTGTATTAGCCATTGCTGGCGCACTCCTCACATCCTACTTCTTGTACAAAGTCGTTTACCGTCTGACTTTCTTTCCTCTAGTTAACTTTACTGCAGCCATTATTCTTCTGGGGAGCTGTTCAAATCAGGTTTTTATATTTGCAGATTTTTGGAACCTATTGCTCTCCCAGAGACCTTGTGTCTCTCTAGAGAAGAGAGTCAACAGAATTCTGCATGAAGTTTGTTATCTAATTATAGCCTCAGGATTGACCTCTAGTGCAGCTTTTTTCTCTGGTTTTCTAAGCAGTCTCCCAGCCATTCGATGCTTTGCCATTTACCTGGGCACAGCCTCCTGCATCAGTTCACTTCTAGCATTAGTGTGGCTGCCATGTTCTTTCATTTTGCGTGAACACTACATGAATTCATCCCCTGCCCCTGTTCAGGGATGGAGACCTTGCTGCTCCCAAAATACCAATGGGTTCTGGGAGACAAGCTCACGCAAGAAATGCCTTTTCAATATCAGTCAGAAAACAAGAGAGATTAAAAGAGGGCTCAGTGATACATCAAACCTGTTATTTTTGAAGATCCTCCCATGTGGAGTAGTGAAGTTTCGGTACATTTGGGTATGCTGGTTTGCTGTGCTTGCTGCTGGGGGCACATACATGGCCTGTGTGGAGCCAGGCATGAAGCTGCCTACTTTGGAGAGCAAAGTTACTCAACTGTTCCGCTCCAGTCACCCATTTGAGAGGTATGATGCAGAGTACCGCCACATGTTTATGTTTGAGCGCCAGAGAAATGGAGAAGACATGCCTCTTAGCCTACAGTTAGTCTGGGGGGTGAAAGCCACTGATAACGGGGACCATTTCAACCCACACAGCAACAACTCTTTGGTCCTGGACCCAGAGTTCAATATGAGCAGTTTTGACT
The DNA here is from genome assembly GCA_000787095.1 of Periophthalmodon schlosseri. Lineage (NCBI taxonomy): Eukaryota > Metazoa > Chordata > Actinopteri > Gobiiformes > Gobiidae > Periophthalmodon > Periophthalmodon schlosseri. The sequence continues at coordinate 29,577 of KN475619.1, read as the reverse complement.
CGCAGGTTTGGTTGAAGGATCTGTGTGCACATGTTCAGAATCAAAGCTTTTATTTGCCTCCACCTCCTGAGGACAAAGGTATGGTAGAAAACATATGCCTGGTAGAGCAGTTAGTAGAGTGGGTCTCAATGCGGCGTTGCTCAGAAGGCAATGACCTGTGCTGTGCTAACCAGACCTTCCCCTTCCATCCCACTGTATTTGAGCGGTGCCTAAGTTTGCTGCTGGCAGAGCGCTACATCCAGGGCCGCTTGGCTCATGCCGGGGGAGTGTATTTCCACAAAGATGGACGAATTGCTGCCCTTGTTTTAGCATTTAGAACCACATATCTCTACAGCTTTAATTACACCACCACCAGTGTCTACTATGGACAAATCCTTGCATGGTTTAACAGGGAGAAATCTGGTGCTCCCCCAGGCCTGGGCCGCGGATGGTTCGTGAGCCAGCTTTCTCTTTTGGATCTGCAGCAGTCCCTGGGCTCAGAGACACTGCTGGTATCAGGCTTTTCTGTGGCCCTGACATTTGCCTTCCTCCTAGTTAGTACCTGGAACATTCCTTTGAGTCTGTATGGCATGGTGGCAGTCGGTGGCACTGTCTTTGTCACTATTGGCCTCCTGGTTCTGCTTGAGTGGCAACTAAGTGGCATCGAGGCCCTCTTTATATCCTGTGCTGCAGGGTTGGCTGTCGACTTCATTGCCAACTACTGCATATCCTACAGCCTAGCTCCACACTCAGACAAAATTGGGAAGGTGGCACATGCCACTAAAAGGATGGGCTGCCCTGTTGCGGTAGTTTCTGGAGCCTTCTTTTGTATGGGGATTATTATGTTACCATCAACTGCTCTGCTGTTTAGAAAGTTAGGTATTTTTTTGTTTTTGGTGAAATGTGTGGCCTGTGGATTTGCTACATTCTTTTTCCAGTCTCTGTGCTGTTTTTTTGGACCTCAGCATAACTGTGGCAGGATCATGTTTCCATGTTTTATGGAACAGACTGAATCTTGTGTGACAGTAAACACCAGCTCCTCATCTGCAGCTAATGGAGCTTTTGACAAAAACAGAGTGAGAAGGAGCTATGATCAGGATGGAGGGGGCTATCTATACCCCAATCACCATCATCAGCAGAGACAGAAACTCTCTGCTGGCACTGGTCAGGGACATGAGCAGTATGAGTTGCAACCTCTAGCCTATCGACTCAGCGACAGCTTTGAAAACAGTACGTGCACCAGCAAATTGTCCAACAGGCCTTCTGTCCTCTCAGATGAGATCCAGTTTAGTAGCAGAGAAGACATGTGCAGTCATCAATACAAAATGTGTCCTACGTCTTCAGCCTTGCAAACATCCTCTCCCTACAAAGAGATCAGCATGCAGCCCGACCACTTGCACCAGGACAAACTGCTGTGCACAGCCTGCAGGGGTCACTGTAGTGGCCTTAAACATTGGAGCAATACACCCTTCTCCTCCTCTTCCAGCATCGAGGAGACTATGGCCAGTCACACTCTAGAGACAATTGACCGGCTGTCCGTGTGCAAAGATGAGGTCAAAGCACATAAAAAACCACTGTGGGCCCTGTCGCAGAGCTCCTGTGAGGGCCTGGAGGACTCAAACAACACCTGTCTGATCATAGAAGCACAGGCCACATCACTGCAATCCACGGAGGACGAGCAGCAGCCACCTGGACACTTAAATGACAAAAGGGATACCCTTCGTTTGTCTCTGAAAGAAACACCGTATGAGAGCAAGAGCAGAGGCAGGAGCAGTGAAGTGGTCATTTTACCCAACAGTAAACCAGACCTACCAGACGTGTGGATTAAAAGAGAACAGGAGGACAGCTGCTGAGGTTTATAGCATTGTGCATTATGGTAGCAATGTCCAAGTATATTTATGTATACTTGGATGTAGTATGTTCAGTCTTTTCTGTGTATAAAAACACCAGTAGCATGTATTACCGTGTGGTGTAATTAATGTGTGTAATATTTTATAGGCTGAGACCACAGATAGGGCAATGATGATCTCGTTGCAGATTTACTTGTTAACAGATACAAAACTCTGAAAAATTATTACATGTGGGGTACACTATTCTTGACATTCTTGACTCATTTTCATCACAGTGATGTTTCTTTATCACTTAGGCCCCAAGGCACACACATTTTGCACTTTTTTCAATAAAGTATGTAATTTTTGTCTGAAATCTCCATTACAGTACTTGCAATTCAAAGCTTTATTAATGACAAATAACTACTCGATCATCATATTTTAGTAGTCGAGAGATTAATTTTTCACTTAGTCGACTAGCCAAATGATTATTTCTATTTTTAAAATAAATGATCAACCAAATAAACAGTATGGTGTCTGAAGATGGAGAATATTTGTGAATAAAGTGTATAATTGATGAAATTCACATTTTTTTTAAATTTAATAATGCTACTGCCTTTGTTATAAAAAAAGGGCTGTATGTAGTTTTAGAGTCAAAATATCAAAATACTATGTTTGATTGTAACTAATTGACTACAAAAACGCAATCAATTAAACCGGTGCAAAAAGTATTAGACTTCATTTTAATCCCCCTTAAGTGGTACATATGCTATACTGTACACATGTAAATATACACTATAATATATATATTTTTATATTCAGAATTATATTTATATTTTTTCTTTGAAAACTTGCTTGAATGTTTTGGCAGTTAACATGCTGTGTATACACAAGCTATGTGTAGTCAATCTTCACACATGGTAACCTCCAGCATCTTGGAGGTTACCATTCCATTTCGGTGTGGGTCCAAGACATATTTATGATCTAAAACAGGGTTTAAAAGAATAATGAATGAGTTATAGAACTTTTGTAAATGCAATCTGATGTGATGACTTTTAGGGAGACCAGATACGTGCGTTGATACTGTACTCAACACATAACATAGCAAAAGATAATTCAGTTCTATTCAACATTTTGTTCATCTCATCCAAGAGGCTTCTTCAGTTCTGACAGGAAGAAGCCTCTTCTACCTGGATGACTGAGGGATTACACAGACAACACAAAATGTTTTTTTAAGTCATCCTTTTTTATTTATCCAGGCCTGGTAGTACAACTATTAAATTTTGATACTTGGAAGAATGTGGCCATTGCTTGGGAAAAAAAATAATTTATATGATGTATGTATGAAAAACAAAATGTTTTAATCCAAGCTGCAAAATAAAGTTGATGTATTATAGTAGTGGTCCTTAAAATGTCTCTTTCCAGTCCTCTTTTGCCCAATCTGGTAAATGTGTTGAATATTCAAAACCAGGACCTTTGTAGCGTAAGGCATGCAGATACATAATGAGCTCCTTCTCTGTGGGGTCAGCACGTACAAGCTTGCATTCACTGCACAGGTAGTCCAGCTTACTGTTCGATGCAATCGTACTGGGAGCTGTGCTCTCTGTCTCAGAGCCTTTGACAGGGTTCTCACCACTTGAGTAATTTTCCTTGATGCTGCTATGTGTTGCAGATGTAGTGTTCAAATTATCACTTATGCAACTATCTGCCAGGTGATTGGCTCCACTTATATCCCCATCTTTACAGACACTTTTTGTCTTCATTTCTTCAACCTCCTTGACGGCATCCTCAGGTATGTCCAAGAGGTGTAGACTCTCCTGGGACCTGTGCTCTTCCACTAGAGCCTGCAGCAGCTCCTCATTGGTCCTGCTCAGCAGCCCCCCCTTGCCCCTGTGTGGACCCCAGGCAGAAGAGCCATAGATGGGGTCATTGAGGATGGGGAAACCCAGGTACTGCAGGTGCACCCTGATCTGATGGGTGCGGCCAGTAAGTGGTAAACAGCGCACCACACTCGTTTTTCCATTAAAGCTGAGCCTCTCAAACACAGTATGACATTCTTTACCTTTAGGATCCACACGACACAAGCCAATTTTGAAGGAAACCACCAAGATGGGCTCCTCACAGGTGATCTCCCCTTCTGGGAACTCCCCCTCCACCCGGCACACGTACTCCTTTACAAGCTGCAATAAGTAAAACTCAGTTTAAGTACAGTGATCTCATTGTCAGAATGCTCTAAACATTATTTCTCAGCCTGGACATGCCTGTCTGTCTCTGACTAGTTGGTCCAGCCTTTTAGACGTCTCCAGGTTTCTTGCAAACAGCAGCACTCCTGAAGTGAGCCGGTCCAGTCGGTGCACCGTGTGGAGCTCTGAGATGCCCTGCTCTTTGCCCAGGATGAAGATTACTGTGTTGTGTCGGAAGCGGCCGCAGGGATGCACTGGAATAGAGGCGGGTTTGTCCACCACAAGGACTTCACCGTCATCAGCCAAGATCTCCAAAGGTTTCCCCACCACAGGGGGCTCATGGCGATGCACAGTGTTCCGCATGTGGTCATTGTTCTGTGCAGTAGGGAAAATTGAGGGCAACTGAATAATACAATAACTAATTGATAAACGAGGATTTCACAAGTAAAATGAGTTACCAGGTTAGATTCTTCATAGGTCTAACAAAAACGATCTCTATGTAATGCTGATCATCACACTGATCCCATTATCAAAGTTACTGACCTTGAGCACAATGGAGAGGTGGTCCACAGGTGTGCCGTTGAGGCGGATGCGCCCCTCTTTGGCCGCTCTCTGGTAGTACTCTATGGACTCAGCTCTGAACTCACTCTTGAACACTTCCAAGAGACTCTTGCCAACCCAGCGTCCTTTACAGTACGTTGTGAAATCATGATAGTAAGGACGAACTTTCCGAAGACCGTTTTCAAAATAGTAGGAGGTCTCATTAAAATGTTCTTGATTGAAGCTAACTCCAGGGTTGCGTTTCTGCGGCGGAGGGATGTACCTCTCTCCAGGACGAGCTTTCTTTCCTCCCGCTCCTCTTCGCCTTTTCCCTCGTCCTCTTTCCTCAGTTTCCTCTAGCTCGTCCTTTTTGCGTTTTCCCAAGTCGCTCTGCTTATTTTCTATCCTCGTAACGTCTTTTTCTTTAGTGATTTCGGTAGTGTCCGATATTGCAACCTCTTGGTCCGCCAACAACGTGGGTTCACCCTGCTCCATAAGCACTATGCGCTTTGTCCTGAAGGCTGTTGGGGAAATACAAGGAGGAGACAGCCTGCTATACGACGACGATAGTATGAAACTATTCTGAAAAGTATTGAAGCTTGAATAGAAACATTGACTATATTTTGCGTAAAACCTCAAGTGCATTACTTTATGGTTGCCTCGTACCTTGAGGTCCTTCAAGAGAAGGACGCACAATAGTGACGTCAAATTGTAGTTCAAGTCGCAGCAAGTTCACAGACTACAATAATTTGTAGAGCGTTTAAATAATATTTTCACTTCATATTGAACACAGCTATTCATTTTCCTAATAATGTGCTGGGTAATATTTAATACTCTTGCAAGGAATACATTTATTTATATACAGCTGTAGGTTTGTTGTTGCCATCTCTTCAGATGTGAAAATGCTGATGTACCCTCTCACAGTTGTTAGTGTTTTGCAATGTACATATGAAAACCTAATTAAAAATTTAAATAAATAAATAAATAAATAAA
>KN475619.1:11004-24018 GCA_000787095.1 Periophthalmodon schlosseri | reverse complement strand
AATAAATAAAAATAAAAATAAAAATAAAAATAAAAATAAAAATAAAAATAAAAATAAAAATAAAAATAAAAATAATAAGCAAGGTCCTTCAATTACTCAAGTTATAACAAATGCAAAACTACCTAAATTACATTCCAAATCAAACCAAGAAAACAAATAATTTTTTTAATGTGGGCAGCAATCAAAATAAAAGTACATGTCTTGAGAAGCATCCTAAAGGAATGAGAAAGAAGCAAAATACAATTAATTAACATTTTTATGCTGCTGGGCTTTCTTGCCATTAATTTTTATGATTATGGTTTGTACCCATTATTGCAGAAAACTGTCAGAAGCTTGTTGCTTCTTAAATTAATCAAACATGTCACTTTACCATGTATCATTTATGATCTTTTTTGTCACCATTTATCAGCAGACTAATAAACAAAACTGATAAACCATTATAAACATAACCATTTATAATTTGAGAATCATTTTGTTAGCAGCACATGTTTGTCCCTATGAAAAGAACAATCCAAAAACACAGGAAGACTGGCAGAGATGCAGTCACATTGTCCTCTGGGCAGCAAGCCACACAAGCACTACTTGGGCCCAGAGGCACAGCACCAGCACCATCTCCTGTAGGAGCAATAACACGCCATCAGAGCTCCCCTCTGGAGAGAGAGAATCCTTTGTTCAAACACTCTGTCCTGTGAATGTATTACTTGTATCTGACAAAATGGTACATCTAAATTTCATACCAACATACCCAGGAAACTGATGCCTCTTGTCAGTGAGTGGGACATAGACCACTCCCATTAACGGCGTCTTCAGGAAGGTGCCATCACTCTGTCGATCATATTGCTCTAAGACTTGACTGCCACCGTCTGGACCAACTGGAAGAACCAGCCTCCCGCCAGGCTTCAGCTGCTCCAGCAGCTTCAGAACCACAAACAAAAATGGGGACAAAACAAAGAAAACACAATCATAAGCTTCAAGAAACAAATTCATTAAAACAACAATCAACATCCACTTTTTATATTCTATGTTTGTAATTTAATTCTTATAATATTCAATAATAATAATAATAATAATAACATGCCCTCACCGCCTTAGGAACTGCAGCCGCAGCTGCTCCGACGTGGATGGCATCATACGGTGCCCCTTCTGGGTGCCCCAGCCTCCCGTCTCCAACTGAGGGCAGAGGACATTGTGACAGACAGCCATTACTTAATGCAGTTGAACACACGTGCTTTTGACATCATTGCCTGACTCACCAATAAACCTGATGCGGCCAGAGGAAATGAGCTCTGGGTCATCTGCTTGCACATTTTTAACAGACATTTTCACAAGTTCATCAATGTGTTCAATACCCACCACTCGACCAGTAGGACCTGTCTACAAGAAATATATAAAAACATAACATAAAACTATTGCAGCTTCTACATGCTGCTCATTGTTAAAACAAATAAGCAGTTACCATTCGTGCAAAGCAGGCAGTAAGATAACCACTTCCAGACCCCACATCTAGAGCAGTTGCCCCATCAATTAGTTTGTCGTTCAGTATTTCCAGAGCATGGGCATGCTATTACACACAAAGAGTAACTTGTTACATAAATAAAAACAGTGTAAATTGGATTTTTTTTTTTTTATATCAGACTGACCATGTGCGGAGCACTGATGGTAGCTCTGTAGCCTGCAACAGGACAACTAAGACTGAACTGCATGTTTTTGTGAAAAAATACCTCTGGAAGATTGGTAAAATCATGGACTCACCTATGGACTGTGGAGAGTCGGCATAGGGATAATCTCTGGAGTACAGTCCTCTATCTGTTGCAAGCATGGCTTCAAAGACTCTATCATGTTTGATTACACCGTGATCTTCAAAACAGAAGAAAAGCAAAAGAATGGGACAAAACATAATAAAACTACAATACTGTATAATTTACTTGTAAGCAAGTGCATTGCATTTGTGCCGATTTCCCCAGTAAATTATAGGTTGCATTAAGGTGATGTCTTTTAATTCCACAGGCAATAGTCTGCACTGTCACTGTCCAATACACGGAACAGGTCAGAACGAGACATAGAAGCCCCAAGTTTACATTTTATGATCAATTGCTGGGTTTACCCACATGAAACGGAAAGTGACATGAAGTTCGATGTCTTAGATGTCAGCACAAATGAACTAAGATTAAATTATTAGAATAATTTTTTGTCCATTCGGGCAAAAAGTGGTGGCATTATTTAACGACAAAATAATGTCTAATAGCAATAACATAATAATTAGTTGCCCATGAAAATCTGCACGAAATTACATGACTCTCATTAAACGTGAAACTGCCCCGCTCTCATGCCCAAAAAGCCATTACCTTTCAGCCTGCTGACGAGTTCTGGGTGAGTTCTGCCGCTGGACATCCACGCCATCGTCCGGGACAGCAGCAAACCCATAGGGACCGCCACGACAGCCAAGCGCAGCACTTGCATCTCCTACAGCGCAGCTACATGTGGCGACATATCAGCGCCTGAAACCCAGAACACCGCACAAGTGTTCCTCAAAACAGTGTAAAATGTCCAATAATAGCTTAGTTTACGAACTTAATTTAATATATGTTATATATTAGTGTGAGCGCACTCCATATGCAACAAGGTCTCTATACAAAGACAAATATGATATAATTAAATATATTTAAATATAATGCATAAAATCAGAGGTCAGCAGAATTGTTTACCTTTCCCACTGGTTGTTTCAAACTTCCGGGAGACAGACACGACAATTGGCTACGCAAAGACGTAGAGAGCCAATCGTGTTTTAACTTTATTGACGGACGTACTTAACAACCAATCATTTGTTTTACAACGCGGAAGAAGATTTTTTTCTCAACAAAGGTGGGTTCAAGGCTTCGAATAGGTTCAAATGGTGATCATTTTCTCACCTAAAGACATTTTACGGGTAAGATACTTTGTGGAATTACTGTTTTCACAGACATTATTATTGGTGAGGTGTTGTTGTAGTACTAACAGTACCGAATTTGCTATTGCACCATCTTCTTCTGTGCATGTGTTGCAGATTGCACTCGATATAGCTGACATCCCGTATTGAACATATCAAGCTACTGTTGTTTTTGTGACAATGGTTGATGACTTTGAGGATGGAGAAGTTCGGTCCAGCGGTGAACTCTGGTACGAAATCTGTGCCAGTTTACCGCAGGCCCAAATTGGGACTGTTCCAGAGGGTAAATCCGACTTCGGCGACTCATTTCAGCCTGGAACCGTGCAGGTCAATGGCCAAACACCTGGGGCCTCTACCTGCCCATCCACCTGCTCATCCGGTGCCAAGTGGGAGCCAATGGAGGATTCAGAAATGTACATCGCCACCTTAGGTATTCAGGTTTTTGGTCAGTCTTGACCATTGCTTAGCGCTTACATTTTCACAACTCTCAGCCTCATATCTTGATGTAACAGTTGATTTTGAATTAAAACATTGTTGAAAATGCTGCACGGGTTTAAGGTATTTCCTTATGATACAGAAAATCGCTTGAAGAGACTGAAAGGCCAGTCCAGTGATGTAACTTCCAGAGACATGCTGCGTTCACTGTCTCAGGCCAAAAAAGAATGTTGGGACCGTTTTCTGCATGACGCTCAGGCGTCGGAGCTCTTCCAAGAAGGAGATCTGGATGAAGGGTAGGACTCAAATTAAAACCACTGTTGTCTATGTTTTCATTCATTAGGAGTGCTCCATACAAATATGTCATATAGCAGGGGTGTCCAAACTATGGCCCTGGGGCCAAATGCATTCTGCATTTGTTATAACTGAAGAAGCATTTTGGATGAGCAACGAAACGTCTTCACTCCAACAAGTTTTTGTCCAGGTGACAGATGAATTTTTCTTTTACTATGGATCATATCTGGATGACTGAGGGATTACTGTTACAAATGTTATTAACGTTATTGAAGGTGTGGTGGCTCAGTCAAAACCTACGTCAAATGCAACACTTCGAAACATGCATGAAGCCGAGGGCCACATACAGAGGACAATATAGATAGTATATTTCAAAATGTGGCCCTCAATGAAAAAAGTTTGGACACCCCTGTCATATAGGTTTTATGGTCAGACCAGTAGTTAATACACGACGATTGCATAATTGAAATATAATATACATGCCCTTTATATTAGGCATAGAACAATAAACTGTGATCATTAACAAAACTTACATAATCATGAAAAAAGGCTTATTTACACCATTTTAACTCTGAAGTTCCATAAATGAGCAGCCTTAATTTAGGCACAAAAGGTTGATTCAAGATAAACTCTTACAAGTGGTGCCTGTCAGAATATTTACATTATTTATGTTTTTATTTTTACTTCAGAGGGCCACTTCAGTACAGAGGATGATCTTTCTGTGGCAGTGCTCATCACTGCTTTTAATACAGATAAAAAAAATTGATTCAGTCCCCACTTTGCTCTTATCTTAGGGCTCTTGAACATTTCAAACGATGGCTGGTTCCAGAAAAAGTGGCCATCAGTGCAGAAGAGCTGGAGTACCTCCTAAGACCGAACCAGAGCCAGGCACAGAGTGAAAGGACACCGGAGCCCCAGCCCCCTGAAGATGACTCCCCCAGCCCAGAGAAATAACCCCCTTTTTGAATATGACACTGTCCCAAGCCATTAGCCCCTATAGGACCCAATGAAGTGGTAAGAGTGAAGTCCTTGCTACCGTTTTCATCAGAGCATTTGTGAATATGTCACATAATGTGCATAATGTGTACTATTGTCCCGGTCGTCATTGTTAGAGTTGTCTTCAAATACTGTGTACAAAGTCCCATATGCAGTGTCATTCCTGATGCAGCAATATTATTTTTAGATGTTCAGTAATATTTTTTGTAACTTGTTAATATTCAAATTTTGACCATGACATGATTTGATTCTTGTTATTCATCATTAAATATGTATTGTATAACCTCATGGGATGAAGTACTGTCTGTACAGCAGGAAAAAGCTAAAGCTAAGGCTACTCTTTAAGTGGCCATGACATATTGGTAGTATTTTTTCAGACAGATATCAGCCATTCCCCATTGCAGATGTTTTGTGCAAATATATTTGCATTTACATACATTTACATACCTTTCTTGAGCAATTCACCATACAGAATCATTAGTTTACATAACTTTAAACATATCCTTAATTTTAAAATTGGTATATTGTTGCTATTTTCCTATTAGTAGTTAATTGTGGTTAACCAATAAATGGCATATTTTTTCATAAATGCAATATTACATGAGGATGAAACCACGACACTTCAACTGATAAATAATTTATTACATATAAATATTTGTTCTTATATTACAGAGGTCCATTTAAATTCATACAAATAGTCTGTGCAGTAGTTACAATAACCTACAGTTAAAGAGTGGAATCGACTGTCGGCACAAGAGCTCACACAATTCAACACCTGCCGAGTTGTTCAAGTAAAAGTGACTATAAACATGAACATCCCGTACACTACATCCAACGTCCAACAAACAGCCCATGTATCAAAATTACTCAAGACCTCCCAGTCTATTGCAATAATTGAAATGTCTGTGCAACTATGAAAAGGCAATTCAAACATTAAAACATAAAAAGCAGAGTTTGGATTGGATTTGGATAATACAGACTTTGAAAAAAAACTGCAGGACATGTTTAAGAGTCATGGATGATGCTGTTTGCAGATGAGACAAAAATATGAACATACAGAGGTGGAATAGGAAAAATATGGCATGAACATGTGGAGGTTGGAGATGCCAGGAAGAAGACCAAGTGGAAGACCAGAGACATTTATGGATGTAGTGAAAGCCACTACAGACATAGACATACTATAGTAATGTCATAGGGAGACTTTAAAGTGACAGTCTTTATGCATACAGGGCCATTTTGTTACGTGATGGGAGTTCAGAAGAATTGGAAATCACATTCGGTGTACTCCATTCATCATAATACATACAAAGGCTGGGGTATGGTTAATAAGGCAGCATTATCAAGGGCACAAAGCTTAATAACCGGGAAGGAATGGGGAGAGGGAAAAAAATTGACAGAAGTAACTGTCTGCCATTTTACTTGTTGATGGTAAACTACTTATGTTGCTACAGCAATAAATTCTTTTAACAGAAAGAAATTGGCATGATCTTTTCAAAAACAGAATGTGAGATAAAGAGAAAGAGTGCTAAATGCCACTGAATACATGAGACATACAAGATACAAGAACAAACATGACAAAAGCGATGTGGCAAGAAAAAAATATGGTCAGAAGGTGCAATCTAAACACACATCTAGGTTAAGAGGACCCACTCTCAACTTAGATGTGATTTTAGATTGCACCTTGCAACTCAGATGGAACCACTGTGATAAGATAGAGAGAATGTGATCAATGATGAAAGAGGCAACTCATTTGAAGAGAAGAAATATTATGCATGTTTTAAATATATGAATCAAACTGGTTCCTGTTTCTTTTCAATATGTTTCTTTGACATATTTATTTATTTTACTTTTTTCCTTAAATAAGACAAAGATGAAGAAATCTCCCTCACAGAAGGCATCTACTGTGACATTTTATATAGCAGTATGACTTAGGATTCCTCTCATCAACAATCAATCCCTGCCTTTTGACATTCATCAGATCCAGGCACCAACTCAACTCACTGGCCCTGTACCAACTCTCCTTTCAGAGAGGGCAGAACCGGTAGTGGGGTGGGTTAATAAGTTGGTAAGTGTAGTTAATGTAACTAGTGAAGGTTCTTGAGCAGGCGACCGTAGCGGAAGTCATAGACGTGCCTGCAGAAGAAGACCAGCTGGGGGTCCAGATCAGGGGGCACACAGTGATATGTGGGCAGGCCATGCTCCAGAGCAGGGGGTACCACAGAGGCAGCACTGCAGCCAACACCCTCCTGCTGCCGCTTCAGCAAGGCACGAAACCTGCACAAACAAAATCCTTCATATGGGCCAAGTCATTTTTAATCATACAAATGCCAGACAGTTAACATCACTCAAAAAGAGAAGATATGAGTCATCATTTGAACGAGTTACTTACCGACAATACTGTGCTAGTGTGAGAACGTAGCATTTGTCTTCGATACAAGCGACACTGTTGACATCCTGGTGTCGAGATGCAAACACCTCATTCTGTAAAACAACATCGGAGTGAGGGCGGGGAATCAACATGTGACCTTCACCTGTCCAGACATTGGATTCGACATTTTCCCAGACACATTCATCATTCTATACCTTCACTGCATTGTGGACATACCCATGTTCCCTTGATATATGCATCAAAATCTACTGAATGGGAACTATTACGACTGCCTTTAAGTAACAAAATATCTGACCTCACAGTGGACATGGGGCTTGCGTCCTCCTTGTGTGTGTTCTGGGCGGTAGTACCAAAACAAACTCATCATCAGCTCTCCTAAAAGCACAAAACAATTTAACTTGTGTTCAATGGAGACTTGGTTTCGACAGACGGGGTATGTATTAGACCTGAGTTTGGATCCTCCCACAGTGCAGACACCTTGGCCACATAAGGCAGACTCTTCTTCCTTGGTCCAGACTTGAGAAGGACCGTATCTCGGACCTGGATTAGGTCCCTGTCTCGCTGCACTGCCTCGAAGCATGTCCTCAGCACAGGCGTCTCCTCATCCTGATAACAGCATGGGGGCCATGGTTGTCATTTTTACTTTACATTTTTGGTTTTGTCATTAAGTGTATGTTTTTATACTCATGATTAAGAAGGTAAGTTTTGACCCGTTTTTGGCCTTAACGCTAATTGTTCATCCACAGAAATGAACTAAGGTTAGTTGATTTTTTACAATATAGAATCGAAAAGTTATCTCATTATTCTGGCATGACAGTGGGCAATAGTTTACATTTGGTTTTTTTCATTGGTTTTTTTTCATAAAGTAATGCCTCGCCCATATTGGCCCTCCTAAGATTTTGCAGTAAGTTACTAGTGCCATCCAGTAACAAATCAGCATTAAAATAAAAATACCGATGGCATTCTCAAAGTGGCCAAGTCATTGTAACGTACCACAGTGAACACCTCCCTCTGAAAGGGCAGACCCACTGGCTGCCATCCATTGGTGCTTTTATGCCGCCACTTGTTGATGATAGAGCTCCCCCCGCTGGCAGAGGGTGTGTGCTTTCTGTCCCGGATGGCCATTGAACCAACGTGGGAGGCTCTGGAAGCATTGGCACTCTGTGGACAATTGTGGCCCAAAGGCAAAGGGGCAGCGAGCTGGCTTGGGTCAGAGGGCAGGGCTGGAGCGTGTACTGATTGTCCGGCTGGAGGCACTGGAGGGCAGCCAGTGAGGACTCTGGGACTAGGACACATAGGGAGGGATAGGGGGCTGTGCAGGTCACTCACTGCTGAGGGGTATTCTTCTGAAGGGAAACCAGAGAAAAGAGACATTAATGTTCACCAAGCTCACAACACACACCATTATTATATTGTTGGAACTCTATTCCTTACCCAAATATTATAAAATATTTCCAATCACTTAAGTGTTGCAGATTACTAAAACATATCATTTTATAGAACTTGTAATTTAGTTGCAATTACATCAAAGCTTATTCTAATCTATATAAAGATATTGAATTCTTAACTGTGAAAGAGTTTATATAGTTATCATGAAAAAGATGCATGCAATTTACGTGTATATGGCCACTGTAGAAGAAATTTCTCAGTCTATGAAAATATGAGCACTAGTAAGGAAACACATTTCTTACCAAAGAACTGTTTCCTTACTGAACCTGCACTGCTTAAGTACAACTACATCAAATGCTCCACAATATAGTCCCTTTCCTGCTATTGGCCTCACATCGTAATGGCTTCTGTCATTTATAAATGTGCAGTATAATTGAAGTGGCACACTGATACCTCACCTTTCTTTATAGTGTGGTTGCACGAGGTACAGCCCAAGTGGCAGATGGCTGGAATCATACTGGAGTAAGGCTGGTAACTACTGACTGTACAAGGGTCAAAGCAGGGCTCCACAGAGGTGCAGCAGTAGACTGGGTGAGAGATCCCTGAGGCCCCTGAGCTCTGGGTCCCCAGCAGCTTGGTCCCCTTTCTGCTGCTGGGGTACATATGCTCCTGTGACGTGTCAGAGGGGTGGCACAAGTGAAAGTAGTATCCAGGGAAACAGGTGTACGAGTGTGTGCCGAGGGCTTGGAGGTGGTGGTGATGGTGGTGATGGTGGAACACACTGTCCTGTCCTTGAAATGACTTGTCCCGTAGGAAGAGGGCGAGGCGGTGGCAGTACTGGACACACTGCTCCTGAGTGCAGCAGTAGCAGGATGATACCTGGTTCTCCACCTGCTCCTCTTTCACCTGTGGAGAAAAGCTGGGAGCAGTGGGATGCTGCAGGGGGGCTTTAACACAGTTTTCTAGCTCTGGTCTCACAATCTGAGAGGAAGATCGAGAGCAGCCCTGCAGCCTTCCCTTACCCCTGGTCTTCTTTTGCCTTGTGTACTGGGTCCATATTTTATGGTCTGGTTTTCTCTGTGTGTCAGTCTGAGTTTTGCTCTCACTCTGTTTCACCTCCCTTTTCTTTTGCCTCTTGTTTGTGTACTGAGCACTCGTGAGTTTGAGGAGTGTCGCAGCAGTGAGGCCAGCCTGTCGCCGAGGTGTAGGTGCAAATATACTTAACCAGTCAATGCTCTGGTCCTGTGTGACTGAAGTCTTTTTACAACCCGCGTCTTGTTGTGTTTTTGCTTTCCGTTTGGTTTTGTGGACTTTGGGCTCATGTGCTTTATGATTGTCCTTAGACAGCTGTGTTTTTCTGGTGCTCAGTGGATCGTTCCGGAACAGCAGCAGAGAGTTAACAGCCTCTGCGTTCAGAGAGGCCATCCTTCGCCTGCGAGGCTCTGGTGACAATCTAAAAAAAACATGGGAGTGGTTGATTTTTGGTTCCTCGGCTTTTTCGATGGAGTGATGCTTTAGTCTGGGTTGATCACATTTGTTTCTTTGTTTGACTTTTGCACTCAGGTTGTTTTCATTTTTTGGTGGTTTCTTGACATCTCCAGCATCCAGCCGTGTGAGCAGGACACAGCAGTCTAATGCATTTCTGCGGTTCACTTTTAGGGCTTTCCTCCGGTGTCTGCTCACATTTGTGTTTCTTCTTCTCTCCAGCTTATTCTCTTTTATCTTTCGGGCTACTGAAGTGTTCTCCTTGCATTTCCTGTTCTTGACCTTGCTACATTTGGCCATGCAGTTGCCCTGAGCCTTCACCATCTTCACCCACTGGAGAACCAGCTTGGAGCTCAGAGGGGTACTTCTTAAAAGGATGCCGACTTGCCTAGCATGTTCCTGTTGTCTGAGGGTCCATTTCTCTGCAAACACAGAGACATCTGAGCAAAGCACACTGTGCCTGTTCATGTATTCTATCATCAAATGCAACAATAGTTCAAACACTTTGTTGTTCTTGGACAAAACACCAACTTTCCCCACGGGCTGTAAATCATTCACAGAGGACTGTGCACTAACCAGTCTCCAACTATTGCTAATGAACTTTACCTCTACACTATACTACACACCCATGTGTGAGAAGGAGCAGACCACATTGGACACTGTGTCTGTGAGGAGTGAGTCTATGGGTAAATGTGACAGCTGCAGTATATTGAAGCACTGGGTGAAGCACAAGTTCACACACACCTGTGTGACCTGGCTCACTAAATGTTGATGCTTATAATAAGGAGCAAGGCCCTCAGATGTGACACTGTGATAAATTCAATCAATACCATCAAGCCCATTTGTGTTACTCACATAAGATGGACACAAGGTGATATGTGCTGCGTTCTTCTTAGGGACTCATTCATGTTACAAACTGTTATCCGTATAAACTGCCCTCCTGGTGAGAAACTGACAGGGCTTTGGACAGCCTACCCTACTCCAAGTTCTGAAATATATCTGAACCTCGCCTGAAGACAGTCTTCAGCTAACTGCAGAATAGATATTTATAAATAAATGTTCTGAGCCAACAATGCCCAGCAAATAAACTTATTACATCAATTTATAGGCCCACCCAGGATATCGGGTAAACCGATATGTTAGAGCCAATACCTGATCCAGGAAATTTGTCTGGCTCAGCACTGATATTCGATACCAGTGTTGGTATTGGTGCAACATTTTATTGTAAAAAATATTTAGCCCTCAGGACAATAGTTTTAAAAATCCATAAAAAACTGGAAATGTTGAAAGATCTGGAAAAGGACATGAGTGTGTAACTGCAGAAAAAAAAAAGAGTGTTTTGGCAACAAGTGTAAACAAGGAGGTAGAGTACCCCATATCCCCTGTCAGCTTTTAGGCTATTTTGTTGACTTGGGACCTAGACATCTAGAAGTACACTGCATTATGGACTCATATCAGCAGCTATGAAAGGAACATTTCTCAATTTGGCCTGTAGTTGTGTTTAGTGAAACAAAGCTTTTGACCCCTCCATCCCAGTCCCCTAACCTGAACCAAACTGAAAACAGTTTTAATTTTTTATTATTATTATTATTAATTAATTGTTTGAGTTTCAAAATATTAGTTTTCTTTGTAGTGAGCAAAACTGGTGAGTGATTTTGTAAATATTTGGAGTAAAAGTTGAAAAGGTAAACCATTAAAAGGCATTATTTTTTTCATATCTACCTATGGGGGTGTCAGTATTTTTTCAGGACACTGCATTTCAGAATGCTGTAGTACTGTAATCCTACTAGGATGTACAAGCACATAAGTCCTGTGCTCAGGTCTCTGCACTGGCTCCTGTGACTCAGAGAATAGACTTTAAAGCAGCTCTGCTTGTTACAAGTCTCTCTATGGCCTAGCACCAAAGTACATCTCCAACATGTTAGTGCCATATGAACCATCTCACACTCTAAGGACTTAGGGGACCAGCCTCCTGCTGCTGCCCAGAGTCAGGACTAAGCATGGGGAATTAGCGTTTCAGTTTTATGCAGCTAAAACCTGGAGACAGGCCTTTACTTTGACAATGTTTAAATCCAGGCTCAAAATGGTTCTGTTTAGCTGTGCATATGACTGAAAGGTTTTTATTCTGCAGTCTTCTCTTTTAATGTTCATTTTATGATAATTATTTGTGATTATTTATGTTTTGATTTGTTGTATTTTGATTTTAATGCCTTTCTTATTCTGTTAAGGACTTTGAATTACTGTACAAATATAGTACAAATTGTGCTATACAAATAAACTTGCCTTGCCTATTTTAGGGAGCCCTTGATCAAACCGGATTTGCCTATTGCTTGTGAAATTGGTGGTGACAAACTGTTCAAAACAAAGACAGAATCTGAGTAGGATAACTAGATAAGCCTAATCATCCTAGCAACAATGTCTTGTCGAGCAGGAAATACAGCAGGCTTTACATCACAATACATTTGCATAAATTACAAGTAGGTCTACAACAACAAATACAATTTGTTTGTTTTTTAGATTAACAAACAAAGCAATAGCACACTAAATACCCTACAATCCAATTAAATGCCAGATACACTGAACCAAACATTTACCTTTACCTGCATGCATCTGCATAATCTTGTGCAAGGGAAGAGTTAAGCCTATTGCTTTGTGCCTGCCTTTCAATAGTCGAAGTCAAGTCCATGGCCATGCCCTTATTTACCACCTGCAGTGGAAATCTCATGTCAAAATTGTTATTCACACACAACTGAGCAACACAAGACTGCGCAAAAAAGTTGTGGATTAAGTCTGGCGAATCATATCAATCCTATGCAATTTTGTATCACGTTATGCCCAAGATAAACATCAGGTTACACGTTAAACTAACAGCATATTGCCACACCGAGCTCCTGATGAGAGGTTCCTGTAGGTCGGACCGCGGCTGCACCTGCGCGGCTGCAGTCCGAGCTGCAGCGAGCAGGCTCGGTGTGGTGTGCAGCTGCGCTCCCCCAATCCCGTCAGTTGCGTGACAACCGAGTGACAGCTGAGAAGAAAGACAACAAACAGTGGTGCTTCTTACCAATTCAATAAACCAAAAACACGTGAGATCTCTTCTAGA
>KN475619.1:0-10952 GCA_000787095.1 Periophthalmodon schlosseri | reverse complement strand
GTCAGGTGTACGCTTCCTGTACAGCACGAGGCGGACTGGGAGCGGAGAACTCATGGTGAGACGTCGATAGTCCGAACCGAACAGCGCCGCTGATCCATGCGCGTGCGATGTCGACATTCCCGAACTCCCCAACAAACAACACTTCAAGCTCCTAAAGCAGTTAATAAACCTCTTAGTTGGATCCACATCAGTAAGACTCCGGTGAAGTTGAGCTCTGTCAGCGTGCTTTACATAACAGCATCATCCTCTTCAACGGTGACGCACCACGGAGCGCAAACATGGCGTTTCTTAAAGGGCCATGACACATCGTTTACAGTATGCCCCTGTCCTGTGCAAGAGATCGGTTAAATTCTGGTATTAATTTCTAAGATAACATCCAGAAAAGCAGGCATTGCCTGATCATCTTAAACCGATTATACCCGATCCACACTGCCCACTCAACTTTGAGGTGTTTACTTATTTATTTTTGCAATATTAAAATTAGATTGCACATTCAAGAAACAAACAAAAACTGACATTTTGAAAGAAGAAAATATTCCAAAAAAGCTTTACATGTTAATAACTTTACAAATACAAGGTGTGGAATAGTAGAGAAACAGTGTTGCTAAACATTATCTACAACGTTCTCAGACAGCAGCTTAAATATTTTCACTTTACTATGAATTATTTACAGCTGGGAACATTTGCAGCCACTGAAAGTGCAGTGTCCACTTCTTTTCATGAATTAACCATTAATATCATTAATGCCATGCATAGGCTCATATTATGCAAAATTTAACCAGAGCTTTGTGGATCTTAGATGGGAGTGTTGAGTTAGAAATGTAGAAAAACAAAAATCATTACTACTGCACTACTGTTTGCATTGCATTCTGTAATGAAAAAGTTAAAAGAGCATAAGGCTGTTGGTGTCAGTAACTGTTAATTTATTCAGGAGGGGTCAGTCCTCTCCTATCTGAACATGGCGTTGAAGGCCCTTCCAATGATGAGGCGGCGGATCTCACTGGTGCCTGCTCCAATCTCGTACAGCTTTGCGTCCCTCAGAAACCTCCCCACTGGATAGTCATTGATGTAGCCGTTTCCACCTGTGGTAATAATAGCACATATTATTTGACCAGACACATGCAATGCAACAAGCTTGAAAATAACAATTTTCAATAACAATATTAAGAGTAAAACCAGTTGTTGTAACAGAGTAGGCCATTTTAAACCTTTAAGGTGAGAACTGAGTACGGATTGAACTGTAATGAAGGCATGCGTGAATTCCAGAGTTAAAGAGCACATAAAGACAGGTTCATACTCTGTCACTTAACTACATCTGTTGCGTAATGTTTCTGATAGCCATGCTGCTTATAAGCCCTTTCAACATGGCTGCCAAGGCTGCTTTTTGTCACCGGTTCTGCTCATTGTTTTTATGGACATTATTTTTAGGCAAAGTCAGGGGCCGGTGGGCCGAAGGTTGTGCAGTTTGGGGATCATCGGATTTCATCTCTGCTGTATGCAGATGATGTCTTGATAGCTTCATTAAACCAGGACCTGCAACATGCACTGCAGCCGAGTGTGGAGTGGCTGGGATGAAAATCAGAACCTCCAAATCCAAGGCCATGACTCTTGATGCTGGAGGGATTATGTCTCTCAGCTAGCCTGGGAACGCCTTGGGATCCCTCCGGAGGAGCTGGAGGAAGTGTGCGTGGAAAGGGAAATCTGGGCATACCTGCTCAGACTGCTGCCTCCGTGTCCTAGCCCCAGATAAAGCAAAAGAAGAAGAGCAGCTACTGCGCAAATAACCTACATTGCCATTCAATCAAAACTACACAGTCAAACCAGTGTTCCTCAGACCACTTGAAGACCTATACGCACGGGAAGCGGTAGCACTGTCACCATACACATTTACAAAGCCATTCATTCCCTTTGGTTCCAGACCTTGCTGCCTGTCAAATATGAGAAGTTAGAGTGACCGACGCTATGTGAAGCAATGCCCCTACCCTCTGTTGTGTGTGGAGGTTGTTGTACTCACCTAAACACTGGATACCATCCAGAGCCACCTGTGTGGCATTCTCTGCACAGTACAGGATGACTCCAGCACAGTCCTATACAACAGAGCACTCATAAGAACATAAGAACTGAAATTATAAAACTTGTGGGGTATTAACTTACCATTGCACTAAAGTGCCCCTTATCACAGGCTCGAGCCACATTGTACACATACTGTCGACAGGAACTCAGCCTGGTGTACATGTCTGCCATCTTTCCCTGCATTAACTGTCAACAAATGCAATATAACATTATAATATAGGACTTATAATAATAACAAAAGACCTACACCGGAACATTACATATACCATCTAAATATAATATAATAATCATTTAATATGGCAACTGGATAAAACTAGAAAATGCACATTAATTGAACCTATAAACAAATACATTGTCTACCTGTTTGAAGTTAAATTCTCTCATCCCCTGAAGCCAAGTATAAGTGACTTTCTTTTTTAAAAATTTGGTGTGAATCAATACAACTCTGCTGACTAGAGAGATCCTTTTTGTATAGAAGCTTCAACCTGGAAGTGTCCGATCTTCTGTCCAAAGGCCTCTCGTACATGGAGGTAGGGCACAGCAAAATCGAGGACAGCCTGCATGATCCTGGGACAGGGAGAGCGACCATTTAAAATGTTACAAATCCAGCTTGGCTTAATGGTGTGTCATTTTGACATGCTGTACTCTGTCAGTACTGTAATGACTACCGTATTGTGAAGTAACATTCAGTATTAACTGACCCAATTGGTCCAGATGCCAGAACGAGCCTCTCCAGGTCAAGCCCACTCATCATGACATAGACGCCTTTATTAAGAGGTCCCAGGATGTTCTCCTCTACCACACGAGGACAACACAAGGTTCAGGTACTGATAACAAATGATCATCATCTACATACAAATGTTAATAACTTCTACGTCCATAGTAATTTATTATTATTATGTTATTTATTTATCCCAATGTCTGGGCCTTCATTTGTGCACTACATAAAGTATAAACAACCAACTTCACTTAAGGCTAATAGTCCTTTATTGGGCTGCAGTTAGCTGTGACTGCCAACAGGAGGAGCTCTCTTTTGTAGCTCTCAGGGAGAAAAAGGTTTGAGACACCTGGTATCATAAACAACAAGATCATGTAGCTGAGTCTACAGAGCAGTGTTGGTTGTGGCTCTGATTCTATGTGCAGGGATGTCCACTACTCTGCTCTTTGACCTAAATACTTTCTTCAATGGAAGTTACGTCACTATCAAACTATGCAATAGATCACTGATAAATGCTTCTGCAATTTAGATCCAAATGTCTTAGAATAATATGAATATTGTATTTTAAAGTCAAAGCTAACCTGGGATTTTGCAGTCTTCAAAGATCAGCTCACATGTGTTGGAGCCCCTCATCCCAAGTTTGTCCAGTTTCTGTGCCGTAGAAAATCCTGGCATCCCCTGTGCAATGAAGAAGCATTTATACCCAGTCAGTCTTTTGTGTGAACTTGTGGATTTACACATAATAAACGATGTACCTTTTCTACAATGAATGCTGTAATTCCTTTTTGATAGGCCTCTGGGTTTGTTTTAGCATAAACAATGAGGACATCAGCATCTGGCCCGTTTGTAATCCAGAACTTGTTACCATTAAGAACATAGTAGTCACCTGTAAAAGCCAATGTCAGCAGTCAGCAATCATCTCATCAATCTTCTAAACTGAACAGAAAAGTTCTTCTAGCTCCATTTATAACCTCATTCACCCTAGGTTATAAAACTACCACAATGTGTCAAATGTTAATTTCTTCCGTACTGATGGTAACTAAACTTCTCCTGAATTAGACAAAATGTCACTAGGTCATAGTGAGAGTCTCTTTGGGAGTGAATTATGACATAAAGAAATAAAGTCAAACATTCCAGCCTGAGGGAATGATTTGGGCATTTACTGCAGATGGGCAGATAGATCAAGTTGGAGTATGAACTATCAGTGCTTACCTTTCTTCTGGGCTTTGAGCTTCATGGAAACCACGTCAGAGCCAGCGTTTGGTTCACTCATGGCCAGTGCTCCCACATGCTCCCCGTTTAACAGCTGCAAAATGACACAACAGTACAAGATGATCACAAGTCAGCCCTATTCAGGTTAGAGGAAAACATGAGAGCTTTTGGTCCAAACCTTGGGTAGATACTTCTCCTTCTGTTTCTCGTTGCCATGGCGGACCATCTGGTTGACACAAAGGTTGGAGTGGGCGCCGTAGCTCAATGCGATGGCTGCTGACACTCGGGACATTTCTTCCATCACAATCACATGGTCCAAGTAACCCAGCCCAGTGCCCCCATACTCCACTGGGTTCAGACAATGAGTTCTTATTTATTTCACAGCTTTTTGCTCTCTGAACTGATGAGAAAATAATTACCTGGAGCAGTCATGCCAAGGAGGCCCATCTCACCCATGGCTTTCCAGTAATCCTCAATAAAAAAAACAACACACACACAAATTGGGATCATTTTCAAACATATTTTATTGGAGAGTAGCATGTAGCCAAGTGTAAGTACCAACACAGGTATGATATGATATCAGTGTTTTTATTTAACAATGATGACTTACTCTCATTTGTGGAAACTCATTTGTCTTGTCGATCTCGTCAGCATAAGGAGCCAATTGTTCAGCACAAAATTTGCGAACACTTTGTCGAAGCTGTGCAAAAGAAAAGTTAAAGAAAATATGTTAGTTCAACATGTTTTCAAAAGATACCAACATCACGTGACTCTTCTGATGATGATGTGATGTGTCTTGCTGGCTGAACAGTATCCCAAGTGTGAGAACGCAAGAACGGCCCCTCGTCTCGGTATAGTATATTATGGGCTTGTTTCTGAATTTCTATTGCCTCTTTTATCCAACAATGGTGTTTATTGTTCTTTGTCCAAATAACTTTGGCTCCATTCCAATCTATAATGTGGTTCCCTCTTTTGCAGTGGCCTGAGATGGCAGACTTCAGTTGTTCTTGTTCTGCTTTTCATTTTAGTGCTTGTGTGCCCATATTACACTAAACCAAGTCGAGGAGGCGTTCTTGCTTTGCCACACATGGGATACTGTTCTGAAGAAGTTGGACTGCAAAGGGCGCTGTAGTCCTCATGATAACTACAGACAGTAGACGAAACATGTCAAGGTAAATAAACAAACTGGTCTGTTAGATGAAAACAAAAAAAATGTTTAAAGAAAAGAAGACCAAAGGAATGTTTCTGGAATAAAATTGTTGACAGAATGGGGTAATTGGTTCATATGAGCCAACAATGGATACTGTCAAAGCCTGAGGCTGGTGAGACAGGCCTGTTTTTGAAGACACATTTCATAGTGAAAGTTATGTTTTATTTTCTATCTCATCAACATTGTGTTTATTAAAAAGGGTGTGTAGAATTAGTATTTCAAATTTCATAAACAGGCCTATCTGTGTCCCCAGATATGAGGTGACCATGTTCAAATCAAATATTGCTTTAGCTTAATAGATAACAATTGTGGGGTTGATTTCATTCATAATTATAAATGTTTGGTTGGCATTGGTTCTCAAGCCAATTATCAAATCAGAGAGCAAAATCAGAATGAGCATGAGTAGCAAAACATAAATCCAGTTGATTAAAACCTAAAAAACCTCACTTGGGTCACGGGTCTGAATTCTAACTACCTAAACCCCAGTACCTGCAGCCAATCATTAATCAGTGCTAGTGCAGCCTCTACAGCTCAGTGAGTGAATTTTGGAGGTTCTAGACTTTCACGTGTAACATGGCCTGTCCATATACTGAGATTTAGAAAAACCTGTCCTCCTAAATATGCATCCACATGTTAAAGGGGAAGTAATGTTCCCTCATCATTAGTCTACTCAGGGTATTATTTTTTGATTGATGTGCGATGTTCAAGGTAGTCAAGGCATGCATGCTCAGGAAATTACCTGTTTTCATCTACCCCCTATCCCCGCCCACCGCGCTGTACTTAATTGTGACTATTCAAAAAAAAAAAAATGCAGAGCCTTTTTTCAACAATAAAACACTTAAATGAAAATTTGCTGCTTGCTGCTGTGAAAAAATGACTGTCTCATCGTTCGTTGTTAAATAAACCAAAACGTTTGAATCGTAGTAGCCTATTGCGTAGATTTCTCAACAATTCTGTAAGCTAATGATCACGTGGGACTCGTAAAAGACATGGCGTATGATCATCCAATGAAATTCAGCCCCTAGACCCCACCCCCACACTTTTCACTGCCTACTTCCATGGAGGTGACCCATCACCTAGTCAGTTTCATACTTTTTAGATACAACTTAATGGTTTATAATTTAAGGAAGAATAACATCATTTTGCCAAAACCTAGACTGTCTTTTGACGACTCCTCAGTTTTATCAAACAGGTCATGCCAGGTTATGTCATCACGTGCTACAAATGCCCCCTGGTCTTAGATTGTTTCATCAAATGCATCTTCTGAATCCTCACAGGGGCTAAACGAGGCATACCTGAATCTGTTCGTCCGTGAGCCCGTTTACTACGTCGTCTACCGGGATAGAGGCTCCCGCGCAGCCCCGTCTCTGGAGCCCCTGGAGCGGGGACAGGGAGCGTCTGCAGCCCAGGCGCATAGCGGTTCTGACGGCCAACATGCTCACAGTCACTATGTCCCGGGGATAAGGCTTAGAAATATGAAATATGAATAGCCTCGATGGCAATGGTGTTGCGTGCTTTCTCAGCTGATACCAAACAATCCTTCTTCTTCACGTATATCATTGACTACCACGTGTACCCTCTGCAGCACCGTCTGGTGGACAACATTAACAGAACACCCCAAGGTTGAGGTTTCTCAAGCTTAAAAAGAAAGATGTTAAATATAGCCTATATGCTATTTGTCATGCAGAAACATTGTAATCTATATTTCACTTACCAAATACTGGTTTTATACCCTATTAAAGATTGTATTTTACAAGGCTGAAGTATGAATAAATCGCTAGGCTTATATTCCATCCCAAGAAAAAAAGGATGCCTAAAAATGTAAGGCTAAACATTCACTTACATTACATACAACAGCCTAACTAACATGTTGGTTTAATTTGTCCTCAAGCTAACAAAAAGACAATGAAGCGTGTACTGTGGATATATCTATGTATGTGGCATGTTTCATGTTTTTAAAAATATAGCCCAAATGTATAGGTCTGTATATAAAAATGAAAAATGTCCAGGAACTCACTTTGAGCCTAAATATATTAATTTAGAGAGAGTTTGCTCTTGAGGCTCAGGTCACCCTTGGGACTGCATGGGAATATATTTGCAACATTTGATTTTTATTATTTATAACTTTATTTTTTATCATAGACTGTATGATTATTAGTGTTTACACCAAAATAAAGTAGAGCATATTTCATCATTATAATAAATAGAAACGCATGTCAGTGAGTTTATTTGGCTCTTTAGGAACATGTTTCTTTGTCTCCTCAGTTGGTGGTGAGTTTTTTCTCCAGGATCTCAAACACTGACTGGGGGTCCTGTTGTGCGTCGATATGGATGGCATCGGGGTATACAGCACTGAGCCTGGCCCTCTGAGAGCTGAAGTGCTGGAGCTGCTGGAGTACAGCCTCCCTGTGGTGGGCAGGGCTGGTCTTTAGGCGGCTCTGGACCTCAGCGCTTGGAGCTGGGCTGCTCATGGAGTGATAGCTGATTCCTGTCACTGGATCTGTGGCTCTCAGAGACACCCTGTGAACACTCTCCTCCTCACAGAGGTCCAGGAAGAACACTCGATTTGGGTGATGAAATGTTTTTTTCAGTGCCTGGGCTTGGCTGATCTCTTCTGGGAAATCATGGAGCACCCACCCCCTGGAGCAGTCCTCGCTATTCAACCGCTTCACCAGGACCTGCAGGACCAAGTGGTCCGGTACAGGGCGCCCCACGTCCAGATAGGGTTTGATCTGAACCCCTAGTTCACAGCTGTCCGCAGCCACGACCCTGAGGAGCTCACTGCAGCAGATGTTGACCAGATTGTACTTGTGACAGAGCCTTTGTGCCTGTAGACTTTTCCCTGCACCTGGAGGACCCAGCAGCAGCACTCTGGGGGTTCTCTGGCAGTTCTGGGTTTGGACAAATGCCAGCACTTGTTGGTACACATCTTCACGTGGCTGGTCACTGTTGAACACCTTCAGAGAGTGTTTGTAGGCAGAGCTTAACCCAGTGATCTCACAGCGGTATCGCTGTAAACGTGCAGAGAGTGTCTCCTCGCTCAGGACCCGGCCCTTCACCAGCCGGTCAGCAACAATCCTGTCGTCAGGCCAGATGAAAGTCTGGTGATAGACATCTCCAGTGTCTGGATCCAGCATTCGCCCTCGATTGCGCTCCTGCAGCACGTCCTCAGGGGCAGACAGATGGACCACATGTTCAGGAAGGATACCTGCTTTCTGTAAAGCCAGAGCCTGCAGCCTGCTCTGGAGAACACCATCCAGGATCCAGCCCCTGACAGCAAAGTCACACACTCAGTCATAAAGTACAGCATAAGCCAAGTTAGAGCTTAAATTTAGCCTATGTAACCAATAGTAGCTCCCCATAGCTATTAGATTATCTGATCTGATTTGCTCTATTTAAAACGTTTCAATAGGCCTACAATTATGTGAGCACCCCTATGGACCTAAGCATCTTCTTGGCCCCTCCTGAACGTTACCTGTTGAAACAGTCAGTTTCTCTCAGTCTCTGTTGAACCAAAGCGCACAGCAGCTCGGCGGGTATCTCCTGGCCCTTTTTCAAATAGACGCGTGCCTGAACGCTGATCTGCTTGTAGTCGTCCACTAAACTGTCCGTGGTCACATGGACAGCTCGTAGCTTCACCGCCAAACGGGACGCCACGCTGTGTTTGCCGACGGCCGGCGGACCCAGCAACAGCACTCGGGGAAGGCTCTCCGGTTTTTTCAGTTCTTTAATAAGCCACTCCAGAGGGTCTTCGGGCTGCTCGATCACCAGCCCGCGCACCAGCTCCTGAGTTAGATCCAAAATGTTGTGAGTTTCAGCATATGCCCCTATCTCCAGAGGAATCCTGACATACTTCACCTTATCCATCGCTCTTTGGTTAACTGGGGCGAGAGCTAGAAAAGGAGTGTGTGTCTTCGTCTGTTAGTATAGTTTATGTTTCGGAAACCATAGCAACCGGACTCTACCATGCAGCCTGCCCTGCATGCACGCGGCGATCCAAAACCCAGGCTACCTACCACTTGTTAGTTTCTAGTTTCTTTGTAGGCCTAACACAATTAATTGTGTCGCCTATGCAGAAAATAGACTTACTCTTTACAGTATAGTTCGTGGACAAATTATGACGTAAAACTAGCCTAATGAAAAAGTGTGTTGGAGCCTATGGGTGGAAATAATAGGTCGTAAAACACAGCCGAAAAAGCGATGTGGGACCATGACGCGCAGCTACAAATTCACAGACAGTTTATGCAGGTCATATAAACTCAGGAAGTGAAAAAGTTACGCGGAAGGTGATTGGTGCAGCTGTCTATGTGGGTTAGAGAGTTCACTGACGGAAACAAGGCCAAAGGGGTTTCCCTTCAGCTCAGACACACATACTACACACACGGGTGCGTCAGGGCGCGCAGTCGGTCAGGAAGTGCAGAGTGCGCACAGTTGCACACCTATCGCAGTGTAATGAGTAAAGTAGGGCTTAATAGGTAAACTTCGAAATGCCTAAAGAGACTCGCAAAAAGAGCACAAGGGATTTGTTTGCAACGGGGCTTTCAGAAGGGTCCCGTTCAGAAAGGAGAACCCACGAGCTGCACGCTCCGAGCATGGCCATCCCGCAAGTTACTATCACCCCTGAGTGCGGGTCATCATTGACGGTGCAGCAGGAGGACTGGGGACCAACGGGGGACGGGACGCTGCGCAGAACACGGTCCAGCACGTCCATCTCATCCACGGGCTCCTCCACCCTAGAGTCCGAAGACGACCTGCACAGTGACAGCGAGAGCAAAGGCCGTGGCATTGTGACCCTAGAGCAGCTGGGAGACCCGTGTGAGGTGAGTACGCGCACTTGCGCATGGACTGCAGCCATACCCACCGCGGCTCAAACGTGTCCATCCACGGCGCAACAGTGGCTAACCGTTCTTCATGCACGGAAAAACAAAAGGGAAGCATGAAATTGAAATAAAGGCAAGAGGCTGCAGACCGTGTAGTTCACTGTGCCTAAATAATTCTTAACTTTTATTGAGCATCTGCTCCAAGATAAAATCTGTGACTCAACGAAAACACATTTCAAAAACCTAAATTGCACTGGACAAATCTATACCTGCCCTGCCAGCTGTTTCTGGTGGCGAGTAAAGGACTGGAACACTAATATTATTGATTTCAAAGATT
This sequence comes from Periophthalmodon schlosseri, assembly GCA_000787095.1. Taxonomy (NCBI): domain Eukaryota; kingdom Metazoa; phylum Chordata; class Actinopteri; order Gobiiformes; family Gobiidae; genus Periophthalmodon; species Periophthalmodon schlosseri. The sequence goes on along the minus strand of KN475619.1, from coordinate 582 downwards.
ACATACATGTTCATAATGGTATGTTTAAAGGTAATGAAGAAAGTAGTCATATCTGAAACATTATGTCATATTATAAAGGGGTGCGGACTAGAAAGTCCGCACCCCTTTATAATATGACTTCATATTTCAGACATGACTACTCCGCACTCAAGAAAGTGTCCAGTCCTGTTTGAAAACCTGCTCTGTCTGTTTTCAGATCAGAGGATATATTTATTTTCTGGATACAAAATGTAGTTTTCAGTTATGTCCCTGTTGTGATATATAGGGGCCTAACCTTTGACAAACTACATATTGTCAAGGGCCATGTTTTTTCTAGACATTTTAACCGTGTCAAAATGAACTGCCTAAAGTTCTAATGCGACATATTCACAGAAGTCAGTAGAGCAGAGAGCACGTGTGAGCTGTGTGAAGTGCATAATAGTATTGTTCACATGCAGATGTGAGAGAAGCCCAGACTTGATATTTAACAGAGTTTTCCACTGTGTAAACTGTCCCTGTTTCATTTCCTCTTTCAATCAGAGCATGCTCAGTCAGCTGAAACACACACATACAGTACACACATATTATTACTGGCAGTCTATA
>KN475618.1:2335-13964 GCA_000787095.1 Periophthalmodon schlosseri | reverse complement strand
GGAGAAGGGGAGAGGGATGAGAGAGAAAGAGGGAGGAAGGTATGGGGGAGATAGAGAAGGGGAGAGAGATGATAGGGAGAGAGAGAGAGGGAGGAATGGTAGGGAGGTAGAGAAGGGGAGAGGGCCACTTAAAGCCCGAGGGCGAAATGCACGGCCCGCCACTGGATTCATGTAACTTTTCTGGTGTGGTGTTCAATATCTACTTGTCTCCATGGAGATGTTATTGGTTTTTTTTGTCTAGAATGTTCCACGGTATGGCATTAACCGCACGTATCTAGCATTTATTCGAGTACAGTCGTTCTCGCTGCTGAAATATTTCGAACCTGACCTGTGACTTAGCCTCACGACGCCACCTGCAACTTTAAAGCCGCACTGTGGAACATTCTAGGCAAAGCACTAACGTCTCCACTGACTCTTCATCAAAAAGTTACAGATAATGATTGCTCCTACTTAACGCCCCTTGTACATATGTTTTTGTGTTGTTTGCTAAAGAGAAAAACTTTACATTGTCAGAGCCTTGAATTTCTACTTTTTCCAGCTTTATTCCAAACAATATTTAAAGAGGAGGTATTAAATTTGACTTTTTAAACCTTTCTACCATGTTATTCCGTCGTTCCCTCGTCAAAAAACTTGCCTGAAGAGGTTTAATATGTCATCTACGCATGTTTGAGTCATCCGTCGAGTCTGTACAAGGCTCCGCCCACAGGCCCACGTCACCCACGCTCCCGCACGGCCATTTTACACAAACGTACAAAAGCATGAGACAAAACAATGCGCTACAACTACACAAACCCGATGCAACGTGCGGTAGTTTCATCAGCGGGATGCGGCCGATTGCGTTGTGATCGCGCTCCGAAGGGGGAGTGACTTAGCGCGGGGAGCAAAGGGAGGGGGAGGACTCGTTTTTGGCGAATGTAGCATTTTCAAACAGTAAAAGGTAACGCGGTGGTGAAGTCACATTCGCGCAGACCGTTGATTTTCAGCTGGGGGTTTAAAATGGTAAAGTTAGATATTGATTGCTCCATATTTGACCTCAGTAATGTTCAGAGCTGCTGAGCTGCACAAAGACGAAGTTAAAAGCCACTGATCCGTAAACGAGGGCTTAACGAACTAATTAACTTGACCTGCGCTGCCATAGCTGAAGCATTCTACGGTAGATTTTACCGTTTATATCTCAGAAATTAGATGTTTGACCTGGTTTACGGGTAATATCGCTGTAATTACTGGACCTATAAAAATACAAATTAATGCAAACGAACTTTAGCATTATTTTTTCCACTATAACATAAAAGTGGTTCATTTTAAACAGTTTTGCAGTGGCCCAAAGTTATTCCTCACTGACCTTGTGCGTTCAGAGCGTCCTAATTACTCACAGCGATGAGTTTATAAGCGCTTTTCTCAACTTTCAGAGACCAGAGCGGAGTTTTTCCTTCACGTCACTGCTAACAACGACTAGCATGCTAACAGCCGCACTTCGTAGTTTGCAGACGATGAACCGTTTTATACTTAGAGGCAAACAGTGCACAGCGGCCTCATCTGAACTAGGGCAAGAAAATTGTTACCCGATGAAAAAACAGGTACATCCGCTTTAATTTGTTCCGACAGTTTTCGTTTCATGCGGAGAACCGTCTGCCTGGCGTCAAATTCCGACCAGAATCCCTTTGGCTGGTTCACTTCGGAGTTTTCGGGTAAGGTAAAAAACAACATATGGAATAGTTTGCGTTCCTGGTCTAGAATTGGATGATGTCATAGTTTCAGATGGAGGGCGGGGCCTATATAACTCTATGGGAGATTGACCTGTTTTTGAAAGAAATGTACAAACTTCTGATCGACAATTGTTGAACCTTTGTTTAGGATCCGCTCCGCAAACTTGTCATATTAATCTTGCGTCTTACGGTCCTTTCGACTGACAACGATCACGTCTTTGAGGTTCAATAATGGCTCCACTTTCTGAAGCTCTCGTGAAAAACTCATTTCACTTTTGTTTATTTATACTGACAGAGAAGACGCTGAACTTTGTGCCGGTTTAAGTGCGACGCATGACGCGTTTTCTGTTTGAAAGTCCACACACATTCACCAGTCTCTTCTAATCTACAATTATGCTCAAACTGCCTCCATTTTCTAACAATCCGACCTTGAGCGGCGTCTGTTTTTATCATTTCATCTCAAATAACGATCAGCTTTCATTCAAAATGTACCATTGTTACGAAGTGTTACCAAGAGGTGTATTATTCTTACAGAAAAATAAAACATGTACAAAGTTTTAAACATTAAAGGTCCTATATTACACAGAATTGATTCCCGTGAACTCAAAGCCACGTTATACTGTTGTTACCTCCACAAAAACAGACCTGGAGTTGTGTTTTGTTTCATTCACACACGTCTGAGTAGCACTTTATTATTAGTCGGTCTACATCTCTAAAGCTCAAAATGCTCTGTTCCACCTTGTGATGTCATGAAGTGGTAGTTTTCAAGTTAACCTTTTACCTTTAGTTCAGTAGAGACTGGCAATTTCAGAGCTGAAATCATCCAAATGATTCTAGTGAAGGTGTGTGGAGTTTAAAAACACGGTGGCACACTTCCTGTATTACCTCATGACGTCACAAGGTGGAACAGAGTGTTTTCTGTTTGAGAGAACTCAGCCTAAATATGCAGGGTTTGTGTGTTAAACGTGTGTGAATGAAACAAAACACAGCTCCAGGTCTGTTTGCGATGAGGAAACAACATTAGAACATAGATCAGAAAATAGTGTGATATGGGCCCTTTAAGTGTTTAGTTATGTCCAGACAAAATAACATCATGTGATCAGTCGCTCCATTTTAAACCGTGTGCACAGAAGCAGGTGAGGTAAGGTGAAGCAGAGCAGCGGACGGTTCCTGGGGTGTGTGGATACTCGCAGATTGCCTGTTACACCGACTACGACAAATGTGGAGCGTATTTGACCGAAGCAGGGTGGGTTCACCTGGGTTCGTCTAATGAACTGAAAACCGCTCCAGACCACTGCAGCGTCAGGGGAAAATAGGTGATTTTCTGTGGAGTTCTTTCTGCGACTCACCCGGACCCACAACCGCACTCCACCGAGACCAGTATAACAGGGTGTAGAGGTCAGAGGTCAGTGTAACAGGGTGTAGAGGTCAGAGGTCAGTGTAACAGGGTGCAGAGGTCAGTGTAACGAGGTCAGAGGTCAATGTAACAGGGTATAGAGGTCAGAGTAACAGGGTGTAGAGGTCAGAGGTCAGTGTAACAGGGTACAGAGGTCAGTGTAACGAGGTCAGTGTAACAGGGTGCAGAGGTCAGTGTAACGAGGTCAGTGTAACAGGGTGCAGAGGTCAGTATAACGAGGTCAGAGGTCAGTGTAACAGGGTGCAGTGGTCAGCGTAACGAGGTTAGAGTAACAGGGTGTAGAGGTCAGTGTAACAGGGTGCAGAGGTCAGTATAACAAGGTCAGAGGTCAGTGTAACAGGGTGCAGTGGTCAGCGTAACGAGGTCAGAGTAACAAGGTGCAGAGGTCAGAGGTCTGTATAACAGGGTGCAGAGGTCAGAGGTTATTGTAACAAGGTGCAGAGGTCAGAGGTCAGTGTAACAGGGTGCAGAGGTCAGAGTAACAGGGAGCATTGGTTTTAAAGACTCTCTAAGTGCGTGTCCCAAACCGCACTGCAGTCAGTGTGCACCAGACATACATGTATGTAAATGATACTCACTGGTGCTGAACACTGACTGGATCTTCATGTAAAACACTTTCTTCTGAGTTGGCACCACTTCATTCAGACGTCAGACTTGTGCTTTTGCCCTGAAACAAAATATATAGATGTTGACCTCTGTATTTCATTAAAGCTGCTCTGTGTAAACTTTCTGGGGGTTTTCTTCCACCTGCTTGTCTCCATGGAGATGTTATTGCTTTTCCTGGACTCTGCATTATTATTTTGCATTATTATTCATAAAGCCGGGAGCGCTGAGGTGTAGCGGTCATCCCTCACTGTCTGCCTGGGCGCCGCTGTTACAGTCCCACACGTCTGCATTATGTAAAATGAATACAGCAAAATGACTCAATGAAACCGCTCTCCAAACCTAGTCCAAACCTAGATCAAATTTAAAAATAAAGCGCTTTTGTGTTTTGTTTTTTTTTCATTTGATGGACTAAATCGAAAAATGGAAAATTAAATCTTTTTTTTTTTTTCCTTTTTTTTTTTTTTTTTAATTGGAAATCAGATGAACAAAGGGGACAAAGACCCACTTGGACCCGTCCTAGTTCAGTCTCAGTTTTGATGTTTGTAAATGACTTGAGTGAAGAAAAGCTGCAGCGTTGATTCATTTTATTTCTTTCTTTCTCCAAATGTGAGCACGTGTTTTGCTCTGCTCACTGCGATAAACAGCCTCAAAGTCTCCGAGTCCTGTTTGATTTTGTAAAAAGTGGTTTTGTTGTTTGTGAAGTGAAAGTTTTGGTGGGTTTTTGTACCTGTACCACAGACGAATTCACACAAAAGTAAATACTTTTTTAGAACTCAAAATAATTCAAATGGTAATGTGGTGACAGGTTCAATTATTTTTTTCTCTGATCAAACGGAAAAAGCTTTGCAAACTTGAATACCGGCAAATTATTGTTGTAGTGTTTGCAAGCAAGTACATTTTTTTTTCCACCATTTTGTCTTTTTGCGCTGGTTTTAGTCATAGGATCTGGCCACCCAAAGCGCGAAGTTCATTCTGCTTTCTGATTGGATTAAAGGGGCTGTGCCTGATTTTGATTAATATAAATGTTCTTTACTTCATGAAGCGTACGGTAAAAGCAGCTAATTAAGAAAAAACTGTCAAATATAATTTATTCATTTTTATAGCAGCTCAAAACAAATACATGAAACTACAGACGGGGTGACCTTTTATCGTCCAATCACATCACAGCACATTGTTACTAACAATCGTGGGAAACCAACCACGTGACACTATCCCAGACAGTAGTTTCTGTGTCTAAGTGGGCAGAGCTAAAAGTTCAAACTAAAACATGTTCCTGACTCACGGTTTGAAATCGGGTACAGGTATTTTTCATCAAAATCTTCTGTGCTTTCGTAGATTTGGGAAAATCAACGCCACCGAAGATTTGGCGATGTGTGGCCAAAACCTCCTCGTCAAAGCCTGATCTCATCAGATCTCAGAAGCGAAGTAGAGCTGGGTCTGGTTAAGACGTGGATGGGAGGCCACAGTGGAGCGCCAGTGGCAAAAACTGCTGTTGTGTCCTTAGGCAAGACACTTCACTCACATTGCCTAGTATGAATGTGGTGTGTGAATGTTGTGGTGGTGGTCGAAGGGGCCGATGGCACAATTTGCTTCCATCAGTCTGCATCAGGGCAGCTGTGGCTACAGTAATATCTTACCACTGAGTGTGGAGTGAATGAATAATGCTCTAAATTGTAAAAGCCTGTCAAATATAATTTATTCATTTTTATAGCAGCTCAAAACAAATACATGAAACTACAGACGGGGTGACCTTTTATCGTCCAATCACATCACAGCACATTGTTACTAACAATCGTGGGAAACCAACCACGTGACACTATCCCAGACAGTAGTTTCTGTGTCTAAGTGGGCAGAGCTAAAAGTTCAAACTAAAACATGTTCCTGACTCACGGTTTGAAATCGGGTACAGGTATTTTTCATCAAAATCTTCTGTGCTTTCGTAGATTTGGGAAAATCAACGCCACCGAAGATTTGGCGATGTGTGGCCAAAACCTCCTCGTCAAAGCCTGATCTCATCAGATCTCAGAAGCGAAGTAGAGCTGGGTCTGGTTAAGACGTGGATGGGAGGCCACAGTGGAGCGCCAGTGGCAAAAACTGCTGTTGTGTCCTTAGGCAAGACACTTCACTCACATTGCCTAGTATGAATGTGGTGTGTGAATGTTGTGGTGGTGGTCGAAGGGGCCGATGGCACAATTTGCTTCCATCAGTCTGCATCAGGGCAGCTGTGGCTACAGTAATATCTTACCACTGAGTGTGGAGTGAATGAATAATGCTCTAAATTGTAAAAGCGACTCTGAGCATCTGGAAAAGCGCTGTTTAAGACTAAGGCATTATTATTATGTATTGTAAGAACTCTTTTCAACAGAACGCACAGGCATTTGCACAGCCACCCATCCAAGATTCTCCAAAAAAAAAAGAAAAAAAAAAAATTCATACAATGCATTTTATTTATACTTTAAGTCTGTGCCTTTGTGTCGTTCATACCCACAGACTCCATAGTGACCTGGTTCTTCTGTATCTTCATCACGCCTGCAGTACTTTAATACATGCTCATACCTCCATTGGAATCAATGCAAATCGCCCGTGTCTGGGGCAGCACATTCGCTCTGACACGAGCGGACACGCGCTTTGCCTCATAGACACCACTGAGACGTTTTAATGAAATGATCCACACTCAAAAGAAACACAGATACAGCGCTTAAAACGAAATATTTGGTTTATTAAAGGTGGGTCCTCGCAAACCACGCCCACATCGCACCATTTTCACACATCTCCCCCAACCACAGACTGTATAAAGAAGTGGACTAAGTGAGTGTGACGTCACCCACGGCGTTTGGCTCCGGTCAAAAGAAGCTCATCGAGGCTGGAGCGGTTATGGGGCCAATTTGGAGCCAAGTTCAATATTTGGAATTCCGACCCGGACTTTCATAGCAACCAAAGAGCCAATCTGGAGGTGGTTGAAGGTAATGCCCCTTCCCGCCCGCATCACTGGCTTGGAGCGGATGCTTAGCAACGCTGTCAATCAAACCTGTTGCTAACGCTACTGGCAGCGACCTCGGGGAAAGAAGGTACTTGATTTGTCTGTTATTAATGTTCATATCTTGATTTACGGACAGAATAGAGAAATGAAAATACCAGGATCATGTAGAGCGGGTTAATATGAACATTTTAAGCTCGCTTCCTGTTTGGAACGCGGCGGCTAGCGGGTTAGCCATGTCCATTTATATACACTCTATGCCTCCAACAGATCCATAACACCGGCTCTTTAATCTGAGAACCAAAACAATGAAATAGTTTTGTAATTGTGAATAAATAAATATTATAGTTGACCTATGTAAAAGCAGTATTAGATTTGAACAAACACACTTCATAACTGAGGATGCAGATATGATTGTGTTCTCATATAATACCTGAGTTTACTACCAAATTAAAATAAAACAACTAAAATACAAACAAATGAAAGTTGCTGGTTGTATTCTCATTAGAAAAGCTGCACTGGCGGAGTCCATTCAGGCTTTACAGTTGTTTTGTGTTGACGGTTAAGAGAAAATAAAACAGATCGATCTGCTCCTGTTTCATCAGAAGAACCGCCCAGAGCTGAGGAATCACTTTATACAACTAAGTTCAGACAAGACCTGGTTTATGGTTAACATCTCCGCAAATGTAAGTAAGAACGCAAGTGTTTAAGGTATTTCTCAAAGCAAACCCATTCTGCAAAATGCTGTATTTATCTACCCCCGTTTTCTCTTTCTCTATTTTCTTAAAGGTCCTATATTGACTCTCGTGAGCTTTAAGACTTGTTATAATGCTGTTACCTCCTCAGAAACATAGCTGGAGATAAGTTTTGTTTCATTCACACATGTTTGAGTAACACTTTATTATTAATCTGTCTCCATCTCCAAGGTTAAAATGCTTTGTTCCACGTTGTGATGTCATGAAGTGGTAGTTTTCAAGTTAACAGCTACATTTCACCTTTAGTTCAGTAGAGATGGGCAATTCCAAGGCTGAAATTATCCAAATGATTCTAGTGGTGGTAAAGTGTATGGAGTTTAAAAACACAGTGGAGCACTTCCTGTACTACCACATGACATCACAAGGTGGAACAGAGTGTTTTTGTTTGAGAGAAGAACTCAGTAAGGGAATATCACTTACTGCCTATATTTAATCCTTAAGCCCATATTTTTGACCTGTGTCTACTCTTTTAAAAAAGTTTATCATAATAAAATAAGGAACAAAGTCTAATATATAGTCCTATGGGTGAGACTTTTGGGGGGCCGCCAGATCCAAAAGATTCGGATCCCGTAAAAGAGCCGGACAGTCCCAGCGCTATATAAAGCTCAACTGCTGTGGGTTTTCTGTTTTTATATTGCTCCAGAAAACATCGTCTGCCATGGACCCCCGCCCCCGTCTGTGACTAAAGCCCCATCCATCAGAGCCGCTGGAGCCACAGGGTCAGAATCCGGCCCCGGCTCCGATTACTCTGTCACTCTCCCGCTGCAGCCGGAGACCTGTGAGGAAGTCAAGTTTGAAACCCTCAGCTCTTCCTGTGCACGAGTCTGTTACAAAGCCCAAAATATACTCCAAAAACCATCAAAGAAACGAGGATTTGTGACGATAAACGGTGATTTAAAGCTGCTCTATGCCACTTCTCTGGTTGGGGGGGTGGGGGGGTCCGCTACCAGGCAAATGTTTTGCTTTGGAGATTCCGGAATTTTCCATGGTACAGCATTAAACGTCAATTATAGGTGTTTTTATTACTTAAAAAAAATACCTTAAAGGGCCCATGTTACGTTATTTTCTGATCTGTGTTTTAATGTTATTTCCTCGTCACAAACAGACCTGGAGTTGTGTTTTGTTTCATTCGCACATGTTTAACACACAAACTGCATATTTAGGCTGCGTTCTTCTCTCAAACGGAAAACACTCTGTTCCACCTTGTGATGTCATGAGGTAATACAGGAAGTGCTCCGCTGTGTTTATAAACTCCACACACCTTCACTAGAATCATTTGGATGATTTCAGCCCCCGTTTCTACTAAACAAAAAGGTAAAAAGTAGCTGTTAACTTGAAAACTACCGCTACATGACATCACAAGGTGGAACGGAGCATGATGAGCTTTGGAGTTGTAGACTCAAACATGTGTGACTGAAACAAAACAACTCCAGGTACGTTTTTGATGAGGTAACAACACTCTAACATGGCTTAAACCTCACAAGAGTCGATTTTCTGTAATATAGGACCTTTAATCTACGACAGATTATCAGATTTGTGCAGATTTAGTTTCCTGATACTAGAGGAATATATGTGCACCTAATTATCCACATAGGGAAATGTGTCTTATGCATTCGACCCATCCTTAAACCAGTGCCTCCAGGCAGCCAATCAGAGCAGAGCGGCACTCGGGGGCTACATCCAGAGCTGGAGCATTAGCCTGCATGTTTCGTTCATGTTTTTGCTGTTGCTTCGCCTGGAATGTTTCGCTGTGCGGCATTAAAGCGGACCTATTTTACCCTCTCGAAGTTGTGTTTAGAGTGATTCATGCACGTTTGAGTAATCTTTATTCTCCTGTATTCAAGACGTCAACCCCGTCTTCACGTAGGATTCGGCAGCACCGCGTAGTAATTTTGAGCCAAAATGGCGTTGACGTGGGTTCCCATTGGACACTGCAATTTTCCAACCAAACTTCAGCGGAATCGTTTCTTTTATTAAAGATACTATATTACAGAAAGTTGACTCTCGTGAGCTTTAAGCCATGTTGTAATGTTGTTTCCTCATCAAAAACATACCTGGAGTTGTGTTTTGTTTCATTCGCACATGTTTGAATAACACTTTATTATTATTCTTTCTACATCTCCAAAGCTCAAAATGCTCTGTTCCAACTTGTGATGTCATGTAGTGGTTGTTTTCAAGTTAACAGCTACTTTTTACCTTTTGTTTAATAGAGTTTGGCAATTTTAGGGCTGAAATCGTCCAAATGATTCTAGTGAAGGTGTGTGGAGTTTAAAAACACAGCGGAGCGCTTCCTGTATTACCACATGACGTCACAAGGTGGAGCAGAGTGTTTTCAGTTTGAGAGAAGAACTCAGCCTAAATATGCAGCGTTTGTGTGTTAAACATGTGCGAATGAAACAAAACACAACTCCAGGTCTGTTTGTGATGAGGAAACATTATAACGTAGATCTGAAAACAGCGTAATATGGGCCCTTTAAGTCGTTTTAGATGAATATTGTGATTTAAAATGTCCAAATTATGACATAATGATCCGCGGGTGTCGTAGAGTCTAACTACAGAGCAGACACAGGCGCAGTGTGCGTCTGCTTTAAACCGTTTTTCCTCCCGGCCTCCCCTCCCTCTTCCGTCTTTCGCTCATCTCTGCACCAGGGAGCACGTAATGTTTTGGTTGATTCTAAACGCGATCACGTCTTTAGATTCTCTTCTGTTTTTTTGAATTTCTAAAGAAAAACAAAACTAACATCGAGGAGGAATCTAAACAGGGACCAGATGGACACAACGCTGAATGGAAGGAGAGGAGAAGTTATGGTTCTGGTGAGATTCTTCAAAGAGATTGTAGCCTCGGGCGAGGAGAAGAGAGAGGAGGGGAAGAGAGACAGAGAGCAGGGGTAGAGAAAGAGAGAGGGAAGAGGGGAGAGAGGAGACAAGAGGGAAGGGAAGAGACAGAGAGGAGAGAGAGCAGGGGAGAGGAAAGAGGAAGGGCAGAAGAAAGGGGGGAGGGAGAAAGGAGACGAGAGAAGGGGAGAGACAGAGGAGAGAGAGAGGAAAAGAGAGAGGAGACAAGAGGGAAGGGGACAGACAGAGGAGAGAGAGCAGGGAAAGGAAAGAGGGAGGAGGAAGGGGTAGAGAGAGGAGAAAGAGAGAGAGTGCGAAGAAGGAAGAGTGCAGACAAGAGGTAAGGGGAGAGACAGAGGAGACGGAGAGCAGGGGGAGGAAAGAGGGAGGGGGGAAGGGGAGGAGAGTGAGGGGAAGTAAGGGAGAGAGGAGATAAGAGAGAAGGGGAGAGATAGAAGAGAGAGAGGGAAGTGGGGAAAGGGTAGAGAGAGAGAGCGGAAAGAGGGGAGAGAGAAGACAAGAGGAAAGCGGAGAGACAGGAGAGAGAGGATGGAATGGAGGAGAATGAGAAAGCGGGGAAGGAAAGAGAGGAAAAAGAGGTAAGAGAAAGAGGAGGGGCAGAATGGAGAGACAGACATGGAGAGAGAGAGAGAAAAGGTTAGAGAGAGAGAGAGAGAGAGGGAGGAGAGGAGGGAGAGAAGTGAAAAAAGAGACAGAGGGAGACAGAGTATTGGAGAGGGCAAGAGGAGAGGATACAAACCAGAAAAATCCACTCGTGCAGAAGTGTTTTGTTCTATCGCCTGCACAGATCTGAAGTCAAACCCAACAAAAGGTCTGAACGCTGCAATTTCACGTTCAAATAAAAGCCAACATAGCCAAGTCACAGGTCAGATCCGCGGAGAGGCAAGCCCGGTCATAGTAAGAATGTTTTCCAAAGTGTTGAAACACCGTAATGAAACAAATGCAAGATATAACGCTTAATGCTACGGTGGAACAGTCCAATCAAAAAAAGAACATCTCCATAGCGATGTTATTACTCAGCTCAGCGAAGGTCAGGGAGGTAACGAAAAACAGATGGAAAATGCTAAAATGAAGTAGTACTTTAATGAACAGGATTGTAAAAGATAAGAAGAACAAAAGTGATCTAAAATGTGTGTGCAAATGTAAAAACCAAAGAACTTAAACTAAGAAAGCAAAAATAACAGGTTTAACCATAGACTGTATATATAAATGGACATAGCTAACCCGCTAGCCGCCGCGTCCCAAATAGGAAGTGAGCATGTGCGCGCTTCCGGCTCCGACTCTGGCTCCAATTCACTTTCTTTGAAAAACT
>JACM01008153.1:0-14733 GCA_000787095.1 Periophthalmodon schlosseri | reverse complement strand
ACCATGGCCTCGGACTTGGAAGAGCTGGTTTTCATTCCAGCCGCTTCACACTCGGCTGCAAACTGTCCCAGTGCCTGCTGCAGGTCCTGGTTCGATGAAGCCATCAGGACAACATCATCTGCAAACAGCAGAGATGAGATCCTGTGGTTCCCAAACCGGACCCCCTCCAGCCCCCAGCCCCTGGCTGCGCCTAGAAATTCTGTCCATTAATACAATGAACAGAACCGGTGACAAAGGACAGCCCTAGTGTCATACAGGGACTGGACAGCCCTTAGCAAAGGCCCCCGGACCCCATACTCCCGGAGCACCCACCAAAGGACACCACGAGGGAAACGGTCAAATGCCTTCTCCAGATACACAAAACACATGTGGACTGGTTGGGCAAACTCCCATGAACCTTCGAGCACCCGGTGGAGAGTATAGAGTTGGTCCAGTGTTCCGCGACCAGGACGAAAACCGCACTGCTCCTCCTGAATCCAATGTTTGACTAACGGTTTCTCCTCTCCAGTACCCTGGAATAGACCTTACCGGGAAGGCTGAGGAGTGTGATTCCCCTGTAGTTGGAACACACCCTCCGGTCCCCCTTCTTAAACAGAGGGACCACCACCCCAGTCTGCCAGTCCAGAGGTACTGTCTCCAACCACCACACGATGTTGCAGAGACACGTCAGCCAAGACAGCCCCAGAACATCCAGAGACTTAAGGTACTCGGGACGGATCTCGTCCACCCCCGGAGCTTGCCACCAAGAAGCTTGCCACCGAGGAGCTTGCTTGCCAACCACCTCAGTGACTTCAGCCGGGGTGATGGATGAGTCCGCCTCTGGGTCCCCAGTCTCTGCTTCCTCCTTGGAAGATGTGACGGTGGGATTGAGGAGATTCTCAAAGTATTCCTTCCACCGTCCGACAACATCCCCAGCTCTCCACCCGCCCTGTAAACAGTGTTGGTGAAGCACTGCTTCCCCCTCCTGAGGCGTCGGAGGGTTTGCCAGACTCTCTTTAAGGCCGTCCGATATTCCTACTCCATGGCCTCCCCGAACTCCTCCCAACCCCGAGTTTTTGCCTCCGTGACTGCATGAGCCTGCTGGTACTCGTCAGCTGCCTCAGGAGTCCCACAAGCCAACAAGGCTTGATAGAACTCCTTCTTCAGCCTGCCGGCATCCCTTACTTCCGGTGTCCACCATCGGGTTCAGGAGTTGCCGCCGCGACAAGCACCGTAGACCTTACGACCACAACTACGAGCGGCCGCATCAACAATAGAGGCGGAGAACATGGCCCACTTGGAATCCATGTCCCCAGCCTCCCCCGGGATCTGGGAGAAGCTCTCCCGGAGGTGTAAGTTGAACGTTGAACGCCAGACGTTCCCAAGAGACCCTTACGATATGCTTGGGCCTGCCAGGTCTGTCCTGCTTTCTCCTCCACCAGCAGATTCAAGTCACCACCAGGTGGTGATCGGTTGACAGCTCTACCCCTCTCTTCATCTGAGTGTCCAAGACACGCGGCCGGAGGTCAGATGACACGACAAAAAGTCGATCCTTATAAACATTAACCCCCATTTTACGTTTTTCAAGTGAAATGGCACTATCAATTAGTTGGCAGTTCTCACAGATGATGTAGATGGAGAGCTTTGATGGGATTCTAGCACAAACCAAAACATTCGGTGGCAAAAGACCGATGCTCAGACACTACACTGTAGTGGGATAAAGATAGAGAGCTATGAATAAGCTCCCTGTGTTTACAAGGCCCTGCTGGTGGTGGGGACTCGAAATAAAAGACATTGTGGCACTCACTATCAGCAACAATCAGCATAAAGATGAAGAAAGTCCCATTGAGATGCACTGCACAGAGAGGGGAATTTTACACACCGCTTTAAACAAACAGTTGTCTCTTTGGGTTCTGTGTTTGGGTCGTCTTTAATTCAGGTACAAATATACCCACGGAATACACAAAGAGCCAGCAAGTTAGTATTATAGCCTCCCACTTTTACATCCATTGTCCTTTGTTACTGAAATAATTACCATCTTTGCTATTTGTTTATTGCAACTCTTTGCAGCCCTAACATCTAAAAATAGTAAGTCAAAAGAAATGCAAATTCTACCTACTTCAATGTAATAAGGTCCCATTCCATAAATTCATCCTTCCTTTGCACAGCATGTCACTTTTGCTGTGAGACAATCACTCTCCTTTTTCAAGTAATCTAATGAAATGAATGAAATATTGGTGTCTATCCCTGTTGAATTGTTTGGGAGTGCTTAGGATATATTTATTAAAACTGTATTTTTAGTACATGACAGCAATTTAATTAGATCATTTTAGTTTACAAAATTAAATTAATCTGATTGCATAGCCATATGGCATACTAGATCTAACACAAACAAATAAGAACAAACAAATTTAATAGCATAAGCACAAAGCTAGTGTTAGTGCTTTTGCACATTGGTATTCCAGTAAAGACAATCAGTAGCTAAATCACAAACATACCATTAACATTTGTGGTGGCATGAATTGGTGGTTTTCAGATTCTAGAAAGTGATGATGTCATAGTCCCAGATGGGGGCAAGAACCAGTTTCCCTATTGATTATATTGTACTTTGCCATGGAATATCCAAAAGGTAAATTCCAAAATGTTTAACCGGATCATTTATGAACTAGACCCCACAACTTTCTGTATTACAACAGAAATCTGCATTTGAACAATATTGAGAATATTGTGATGTTACCTGAAACCCAGCAATAGCTCACAGTCCAATAAAAGCACTAAAGACTGACAGATGGGCTAAACACTAGATCTAAACAAGACAATGGCAAAGGTGAGATATAATATAACATAGATACTCATAGATACACTTGATGAGGCCATTTGGAGAATACACAGGCACAGCTATAGAATAAGGCTTTCCTGGCTGCCAGATCAACTGCAGAGCAGAAATGATGGTGTAATAAAAGAAGAGATGGAGAAATAATGGAATGTGACAGGGAGCCCAAGATATCGGTGGGGTGTGGGAAGATGGTAATAAGTGAAGAAAGAAGTGTGTGTGGTGGAATATAGGACAGGTGCAAGAGGAGAGGACACGGCGATCCTGTTCTGTCCCACTACATGCTCTGTCTGACGGCAGCTCTGTGGGAAATCACATCCAACTGACTCACAGTTTGTGATTCAGCAAACAGCGTCTGAGGGCTTTGTTCTGCACAGTTTGATTCTGGATGTGACTGTCCCACACATTTAGATATGCTGTGACACAGTATATTTCATACAACAAAATGAAGAGGCAATAGAGTTCTGCAACAGACTGCCACCGGTCATCAGACAAACTGCAATAGAAACTGCTGTATGTATTTTGTCTTTAGATTCATAACTAAGGTACAGCAATTTTAGTTATATTAGTAAAGACAGACAAACAATGAAATATATACTTATACATATATGTATGTATCTGTATGTATTTCAATGTTTGTGTGCTATCTATCTTATTCATCACAGTAGATCCTTGTCCTCCATATTTATAGAACATCAATGCAACATTTGCATCTGAAAGAGCCTCATGCAACAGTTACTGATTAGACAAAGTTGCACTAATAAAACAAACTTAAATAGCACCTCTGCACATTGGGTTTACGTGGAGCCATAGGTTCGTGTCCTTGTGGTGGAAGGTGACCCCAGAAGTCAGGAAAGCCCAGGATGTTGAAGTCAGGGATGGACCTGGTTTTTGAGGCAGCAGAGCGGTACAGTTTGGGGTCATGGTGAGGAATACATGAGGCATTTCTCTCCAGTAATTGATCTATGATGGTCTGATGGCAGCTCTCATCTCCTGTCTCCTCCTCATCATTGTGACCATGGCCATTTTGATGCAGAAAGTGGTCTCCCCTTTAAAAGAGACATTGAAAAAAATTACATTGACAAATGATCTTTCTTGCTTGGAAGCAGTTTCTGATTATGCTAATAGTAAATCATGATTGATCTTTCCAACTTCTTGTTTGAATGCAGGAGGATATGGGACCAGACTATACAGAGCATCAGACAATAGTCAAGTGTTTCGCAGTTCAGTTAATCCACCTTTGTAAAGAATGTTAAAATGTGGTCTTTGTTGCCCAGGCAAACATCATGTGTCCCTGGAATGTGTTGTGTTTAAAGCTGAGCTAAAGAGAGATCCATTTTACTTTACCTTGAGTCTTTTGGCATAGCTCTAAAACTAGGACTGGTGCCAAGGACAGTGGAGCGAATGTGAAAATCGCGAGAATCTGACTGTGCAGCACCTGCAGATGAAGGAGCAAGAAAAAAACTATTCAAATTGTTGTTCAGAATGGTATAGTTTGCAAAAGATGAACATTAAAGAAATTGTATGAAAATATAACTAAATACATTTCTAAGTCTAGTACTGCATAATGTAATTCCTCCCACCTTTAGCGTACTTCCCTTGGAAAGGATCACTCCCATTTCTTTGAGAGCCGTGAGGTGAAGAGCTGTAACAGAGCTCATCTTCCTCATCTGATGAAGATGCTGCTGAACTTCTCTCTGCTTCTGAACCCAAATCTAGCTCCTGTGGCAAACAGAAAAATGTGTTTGTGTGAAAGAAGAATTTGTGACAGTAAACTTTTGTGTTTGATGACTGCATTACACTGAGTTAGTTACAGTTCCTGTCTACAATGTCTACACACATTTTCAACAACCTGGAATTAATAATAGAGGTTGGCTTTTAAAAAGCCTTGTCATTTTTTTAATGCATAATGCTACGCAATTGCAAAAGAGCAATGCATAACAGGGATATTCAAACAAACATAACCAAAAGAACCAAGAAGTTAAAATGAATGAGCTAATTTGAGCATGTTTACAGTTTCTAAAATAACCTATAGGTTTAAAACAGTCTTGCGGGATCTCCATTAGTCTAAAATGAGAACATTAATCAGGAGTTGTGTCAGATCAGATCCTGTGTTGTATGACATGAAATATTACCTCAGACGGAGACACTCATTTATTATCCATCCCACTATTTCTGTGTCTTGATGCATGGGCACATTTATTCTCATTTTAAGCTTGCATCTTAAGCATATGGTCCCAGGCCGCACATATCAGCATGCAGAAAACCCGTAAAAGTGATATATAAGACTGAGATGGAAAGTACGTCATTACCTGAAAATCGTGGTAGAGCTCAGGGCAAAAAACGTTGTACTGTGCCAGGGTTTCTTTAGGTCTGTCCGGCTCAGGCCGATGGCGTAGTTTGTTCAGGTCAGTCTCCAAATCTTCATCCTTAATAAGAAAATTATGACTTATAAATCCATAGCCTGGTGTTTATGTTGTTAGCCATTTTAGCCACTGTTTTATCCCAGGATGAACAAATGAAAATACAAATGACTATTTATGAAATCATCTAGGTCAGTTGAGAATTTTGGGATTCTCACTGGCTGATCCTATCAGCATGGCCACAGAATGCACAGGTTTGATGAAGCAGGTTGTGTTGAAGGCTGTGTGCCTGTGAGGAGCAGGGAAAATGTCAAGGATTAGTGGGATCAGAGTGTGCACCTGCTCTGATACAATACACCACAGGGAGCAGTCACAGCTCAGTCCTGCAAACTGGTGGTAAAACCATATAATGAATAATAACATAACATTAATACATGCAAATAAACAAGTCTTTTGATCGCATGGTTTTTCAAATGTTAAAGAGTGTGTAAAAGTTCAAAATAAGGCAACTGCACCGCCAGATTATTGTAATTAATGGCAATTAGTTTGATCTCTGGGGAATAGAAATCTAAATGTTAAGCACCCATTTAAAATAATTTAATATAAAGAGCAATGTGGATTTGTTAAAAGGACACCTGCCTTGTTGGAAAAATACCATGTGAATTAAAAATTTCATACTTTGAAAATGCAAATATTTCAACAGCAACTAATGTACAGTGATGTAATAGTTTAGCATGTATGTCATCTTCTTCTTCTTCGTCTTTGTCATAACCCGTGACATAATCATGTAACTATATGCGTGAAGAGATATACAACACTCACATAGCTACTGTGTTCGGTCTCCTGATTTTTCTCAGATTCCTCTTCATCGCTGTCCCCACAGCTGTCACCTACAGAAAGAACAAAAAAACACCCTATTCAGAAATACAGTATACAGGGTGACTGTGATAATGTAAATGTGGTTTCTGTACCGAATGCCATGTTGACATGAGGGTCAGAGTGGGGTCGTCCTGGTATTGGAAAGGAGTATGCAGACAGATCTGAGGTCAGAGGAAGGCGGGTTTTAGGTAGGCATTTTCTCATGAGCTGAACTGAAGGCTCCACGAGAGAGGAGAGAGCTTTGTTCATCAAACATGTCTGTATAGAGTAAAGAAGTAACAGACAACATTTAAGTTGTAATAAAATGAATAACATAAAGTGATGCTGTCACATTGTTGAGTCATTCAGAGACATGGGTCACCTGTGTTGTTTGGTAGATAAGGCGGAGGCCTCCGAGTGAAAAGAATGCCTCTCTGCCTGCAGTACTGTAAGTGACCTTATGAAGGCAACGCAGCAGCGCATGGCGGATTGCTATGGCAACGTGATGAGTATCCTTGCAGTGCCAGTCCTCGTAAAGCCGCAAGAGTCCAGAGATGTAGCCCTTAGATACCACCAGGCAGACGTTAGCCTCTGAGGAGCAAGAGGAGAAGAACAGCATTACAATCATATCAAACCTGTGAAACTGAACTGACATCATCAGCCACTCATGGGTGTCAATTGTCAAAAACAGTTGTTAGTAACTGCAGGGCCACATGTTTAACCTGAGAATTTGCATTTTTACAAACAACAGGGGTTATCTAAACACTGCCTCAATTAATCACTTCAACACAATTAATCCCCTTTAAAACTTTCCTTCAGGCCAGCAACTTCAACCGCAATATCAAAATCGCATACAGACTGTTCAAACTACAGTGCAACACTGACCCCTGTGGGTCATATATGGCAGTTGCAGCTATGAGGCACGTCTAAGTCAAATAAACTTACTTGTGCAGAGCACAGCCGCAAAAGCATTAATGGCTGCCCTGAAAAAGAATGATGGTAGTTAGATCATCATCACGTGTGTGTGAATGCCAAAATATATAGTGTGAATAGAGTGTGTACAAACTGTAGTGACAATGTTAATTATCAGAGCTGGTGTTGTAATTGTGACAAGTAAACTATGAATGATTTTTAATAAACTTGTTTTACACAGTGTGGTCTGAAAAGGTGTTTATCAAGTAAACCCACAACAAGACATTTTTGCACAAATACATGTTTCTATGTAGGCATGCACTGTACGCATTATATTACACTATTAGAATAATGTTCCTGTCAGTAAGTAAACTGGGTCTCAGTGGCAGGAGCAGGGTGGCGAGGGTCATCAGAGGCCACAAGTTCACACAAGGAAAGGTCAGTCAGTCTGGCCTCAGTGCACTCTAGGTTTATGTGATTTGAATATTTTCATTTTTGCAAAAAATACAAAATGTTAAGTCTATATAAAATGTTTCAAAATATGTCAAATAAAATGAGTGAATTCAATAGTGTGGATGACTGTGTCAGAGGACTATGGTTGTAGGAAAAGTCTCACAAAGGGTACAATGTCAATCATTTGGTGAGCTCAGAGTAATCAGGGCTGCTGCTGACAGCTCTAAATTGAATTTCTCCATAGATTTAGTTGTAGAACATCAGACAGCTTGACTGATATCACTGTTTTAACGTGTGGACAGCAGTCAAGCAGCACATTCAGTGGCACTATGCTGCATAGATCACTGTGACTGACGCGTCACACAAATGCCTTGTTTCTCCTGTTACATCAAAGGCATTCCCAGCTCCCAATTAGTCAAAGTCAAAGACGCTGCACGCGTTGTTATGGAATCTCACAATCTTCTCAATAAGTTAGCTCCTCTTGTCATGTGTGAAATGCACAAATGTAAACTTGGGCACTAAAACTTTTAATGTCCCATGAAACGACATATTTACGAGGTGCAATGGCAAGAGCATGAATATGGCAGTGAGCCAGAGCTCTTGGCTCTAACTTCACTAGAAGCTACTTGAGCCAATGCTTCTACTTTTGACATAGATAGATGGGAAGATATCAGATGGTCCTTCCCTTCTTATGTAAGAACTATATTGCACCAAAAGAAAATTCTTCAGTAACATGATAGTGACCATTTTAACACAGGGAAATAAGACTTACAACTTATAGCATGTATACTCACAATAAACTTTACATGGGTTCAGTAGAGACAATATACAGTAGGTGCACCTCACTTCAATGTATGTACAAACTGAGTGACCATCAGTGGTACTAAACTTGCAACACAGGTACAAAATGTTGTTTTTCACTACTTACTTACTATAAAGAGACATATTTGAAACATAGAAAGATATTTCCCATCATTAACCCTTCCATGGCTCTGTTCTGGACGTGTGAGGAAAGGATCTAGTGTCACATTGCAGGTCAGTCAGGGGGCAATACACGTGTCGTCTATCATTCATAGTTGCTGACACTGCCAGCTACCAGGAGGCGTTGAATTGACGGAGTGATATTTTTAAGACAACTCTGCACTGTACCGCACTGTTGTTAAAAATATGCTGGTCAGTGCCATGCCAAGTCTATTTACAGGTTATTGTGTGTTGTGTATCACAGGTTGAGGTACATACTTGATAGTGTGAAGGTTCTTGGTGGTATAGTGTGGGATGAGATGATATATGACATCTAGTCCACAGTTTTCTCCAATCAGGTTTGCAGTAGAAACTGCAACACAGACAACTTCAAAGTTATTATCTTTGCTTGACTTTACTTAAAAAACCTTAAAATGCAAAACTTAAATGACTCATGCTGTTTAGATTATATGACCAAGGATACCCAGTTATTACAGTGTGCATGTGCATGTTCATTTTATAGTTCTAGCATGTGCATGTATTCAAATAACTCACAATTAATTGGATTTAAAATAATAATCAATATGTTGAAGATGAATTTATTTTACCTGAAGAAGCAAACACTTGAATAACCCAGAGACAGGCAGCAGCTCTTTTGGCATTTTTGAGGTTTTGTTTAAGCAGATTTAAAGTCAGCACAACAGCACCAGCATCTTCTGCTTTCATTCCAATCCGGCGGTCTAAATGATACATAAATTAATTACCAAAAACACACAATATTGAGAAAAATGGCCCTAATAACAGATATTGCACCTCTGTGTCCCACTTTGGCCAGCAGGTGCAGCAGTGGCAGTAGTATGGTGTAGTTGGGACTGAAGCAGCGAGCCGTATTGACCAGTGCAGTAAGTAGAGCCTCGCTTCCACCTTTACTGATCATGTAGTAGATGCGACGATCTGTGCCTGAAAACACATGAGACTGAGCACCTGTACAGTCTAAAACTCAATATTAAAAAGTGCTCTGTGTAACTTTTCTGATGGAGGTTCCGCTACCTTCTTGCCTCTCTGGAGATGTTGATTGCTTTGGTTAGAATGTTCCACAGTAGGCCATTAAATTATCTATCTCCATGGAAACAAGTTACAGGCCAGATTGGTGGAGAAATTCACAGTATGAATGTGTGTTTTAATATTATTTTTGGCAATAAAAACCTGCAATTAAAATAAATGCAAGATATGTGTTCGATGCTATATTGTAGAAGATTCCAGGCAAACGGTAAAACATGGAGACAAGCAGCAGATGGTGGACCCTCCAAAAGAAAAGTTACATAGTGCACCTTTAATGAGAGCTTACCGGCTGACAAAAGTTCATCTAGAACACTGAGAATTTTCAGTGTGCTTTCCACATCCCCAGCATTCTGTACAAAGAACAATACCACAATATTTATTATTATTGAAAATTGATAATGAATTAATAATAATAATAACAACAACAACAATAACAATATTAATTAATTAATTAATTAATTAATTATAAAAGTTTGTAAAAGTTTCTAAGCTGCATAAGACATCCACAGAATAAAAAAACAATATTAGTAACATTAAGCATTTGCAGCAACATCATCAAATTCTAAACTTTTGAACCTAGCCAATTAAATTTTGACTGTGACTGCAACTACGTACCCCACTATGGGGAGATGTGGCTTTTAGGGGATAAGGAAAACCTGAGCAGCGAGAGGAAATGCAAACTTAGGGAGATCACGCAAACTCCACACAGAAAGACTCTGTAGTGTAAGAACTGAAACCAGGACCTTCTTACATTGAGACCAATGTCGTAATCACTATTTGATAAATAAAGTAATTCTTAAATCATACAATGATAGTAGAGCTACTATTAGAGTAGGGATGAACGATTTGAGAAAAATATCAAAAGTGCAATTTTTCTGACAAGCACTGCAATTACGATCATATTATTTAGGACTCAAAGTTGACATTTTAAACGTGTCCAGAAGAATTGACAAAATACTGAAATATGAACTTACAAACTTATACAAAAATTACACCTTAGAACATGTTTCCTAACCTAACTACAGGGTTAGCAGTTTTCTATGCAGAAAAGGACAGGGTATTTTGTTTTTTGTGGAGGAAGTTATGATACTTAAACATTGCAGCCTTTGCGATTTGCTAATTGCGTTCAAATTGCAATTTCAGTTCATTATGATTAATCTTGCAGCCCTATATAAGAGATCTATTTTTCATCCACATTCAGAATAACCTGCATCTACTCAGAACTCTACTAAAATAAATGCTGGATTAAATTCTGCAGTTTCAACACACCCCCCTCATTAGAGGGTGAATTGAAGGAAAAGCCAACTATCTGTCTGATATTAATATCTGTATGTGAGACAGAACGGGCCAACAAACTCAGTGTTTACAGACAAACAGTGAGAAGATCTGTTGAGCCACTGTAATAAGAAGCTGCTGCTAAACGCAGACAGAGCTCACAGTTATCCAATGGATCCCATTAACCTGCTGTACAAGCCCACTACTTACTGGAGCGGCCAAATAAAGGGTCAGACGTTTGGCACACATTACCATGGCGCTAATGGGTTGTTCACACAGCACTATGCACATGTGGAACAATCAAATGTAAATTAATAGTAGCAAAAGTGTGGCCCCTTTTGTTGTATAAATTTTACATTTTTGTGTATCATGGAATTTATACCTGATGCCCGTCCTGATGCAACACTGTTCATGTTTTGGGTTTGGAGTTGTCTCTGTTCATTTGTATGATCGCTTGAGGATGAATTTAATGTGTAATAAACACAGTTTTATTTATTTATTTATTGTATTAGTAAAATATAGTTGGACAGTACCATTTGGTTTCTAATGGATACAGACATCTGAGCATTTGATCACTTTCAGTGTTGATGCCTTTGTATGCGTCAAGTGCACTTAGATGTTTCCTTTAGTAATGTAACACTGCCGCATGCAGTGTGGAACTTTCAATCACGTAGTTTCCATTTGAAATAGTAATTTCTAAAGATAGTGCCGTTTCAAAGTGTGGGCAAGTTCATATGTACTTTAATGTGTATAGCTTTACTACTACAGTTGAGGACAGTATGGCGGTTGCATAGCGGTTGCCAGTTGGTGCCTCTGTCTCAGAGTCAGGTTCATTCTCAGGACCTGGTGTTTGGAGTTTGCATGTTCTCCCTATGCCAGCGCAGGTTGACTCCAGCTGCTTCATTTGCCTTATACCATTAAAAACATGCAAATATGGTCCCCCGGGGTCTTGGCTAATTGAAGATTCTTTTGTCAAACCAAAACATGCAGTTGGTATAGTAAGAATATAGACTCAAAGTGCAGACATGAAATGATATCTCACACTGTTCCAAAACTGACTTTTGTGAGCTTTTACTTAAACATGTTACATTGTTCATCATTATTACTCAAAGCTGTATTTGCTGTCAGACTGTTGAATCCCTCTTAAATGTATAGGCACTACTAAGCACTACTTGCACTTTCATCTAAAAACTACACTCTTTAAAATTATTTAATTTTATGCTGTTGATTTAAATTCTGTGTCGAGCACAACTGTAATAAAATTCTGTTCTATGTACACTTGACAGTAAAG
Organism: Periophthalmodon schlosseri; assembly: GCA_000787095.1. Classification (NCBI taxonomy): domain Eukaryota; kingdom Metazoa; phylum Chordata; class Actinopteri; order Gobiiformes; family Gobiidae; genus Periophthalmodon; species Periophthalmodon schlosseri. Next base: position 2,747 of record JACM01008153.1, on the reverse strand, counting down.
TCTAAGTCTAAGTATGTTGATTGATTCATGCACGTTTGGGTAATCCTGTATTAGAAAATGTCTGTTTTCACCTACCCTCTGTCCCTGCCCACTGCTCTGTACTTACTTGTAACTTACAGTTAAGAAATGTTGCATAGACATTTTTAACAATAAAAACATATGAATGAAAATCTGCTGCTTGTTACAATGAAATGAAGAGGCAAGCTTCTACAGTTTTAAAAAGGAAATTAATGGACCTGATTCTAATACTAAGACGTTTTAGATTAGATTAGATTTTTATTGTTGTTGCACAAAATGCAACTGCACTATGATGGAGAAGACAGCACCAGGATCTAAAATTAAATCAATTAATAAATACCCACACATTCTCACTCTTTGAGGTCAGTATTATGGCTACAATCAACAAAACAAAAAATAATGATCTATGCGTGCAATAATAAGTTCATGTTCTCACAATAATTTATTTACTAAAACAAAAATGGTGTGATATGATAGTACTGAGCTGCTTTGACCTGAAAATACATTTGACGTCTACTTTTAATGATAGAGTTTCACTACTCATCAAAATCAGATCTCATTAAAATATAAGATGCAGTTTCATGATGCAGCTGAAACCACAGTGTTGGGCCAGGTTGAAAATGAATTTGCGACTTTTGGTCGAGTGTCAACCACAGAACGCCATCACAAGAACTTGATATCGCACATATACAGAGTGGGTTAGCTTTGATGCACATTTGATACACTACAATAAGAATAACATGCCATCTCATCTGCTGCACACATTCATTGTTATGAATCTACTTTTGGGTGAAAAGACACAGAACTCAGTATAATTTGTTAAGTTTGTGTCTGGGAAATTGTTGGTTTCACGCCACATTGAGGGTCTGTGGGTTTAGACTGTAAGCTCCAGGAGATGGTGTTAATGTTATGTCCCAGGCCTTGACCTTGGCAGGGATTAAGCCTGGATGAATTCACAGAGAGGAAGCAGATTCAGTATCAGCTGTCTCAGAGCTTGTTAGTGGTGATAGCTGCAGGAAAACTTAGCCCTAGTGACATACAGTGTAACCTACAGCTAAGACTGTTAACACACATGGTTTTACATGTGCATCAGTGCTATACAAATCTACATTTTACCAGGGAGGACTTATTGGTCATTGGAGTACCTTACTGAACACACTCCCCTCCTAATTTGCACTATAGTCTGTCTGGGAAGTCTGCAATATAACTCAAATGTGGTCAAATAAAGCATGACTATACATTTAATTACATGCTATGATGTTGTTATGAACATTAAACAAGAACCATTGCAGTTTTTATCAATGAGTATCAATGAGAAATATTCTTGTGCACCATCTAACTTGCAAATCATGAATTCATTAGGACATGTCCCGATAAATAGTCTCTCCTCCAATGCACTCACCTTCATGAAGTTCTCATTTATAACAGTCTTGGGTTGCCTGTGCTTGTGTGTTTTTGTTTTATATCAGACTTTGACAACAAGCATGGCCTTATCCACATTCTCTATAACCCTCAATCAACATCATTGTTTTGTATAAAGTGTAAGTAAAAATAATGTTAATTCAGAACAATCACTGTTAAGCAATAAACAAGCATAAGAAATGTAATTAGGAACATTTAAGGACCAAACCAATGTATGTGTTACAGCTGGCGTTGTTAATAATATTAGTAATGTTTTGAAAGCAATGACTTGAGCAGGAAATTAATGTTTTGGAGAGCGGCATTTTTAGTTATCATTGGAAGTTATAATTTCCAATGATAATTTCTAACGTTGGGGTAATACTTTAATAGCACTTTAATAGTTCAGACATAATGTTATCGTTTCTTAATGAATGACAATATGGTTATTTCATAGTAATAGTTTGTACATTCCTACCTCCAGGGTGGACAGCAGGACCTCCAAGCCGCTGGACGATTTGGGAGAGTCAGTCATTCTGGAACGGCGTCCCTCTGTGGCGGTGGGTTATGGGTCAAACACAGACAAAGGAAGAGGAACAGTTAGACAGCAGGCAGCGGAGTGGACAGGTATGCAGTCGGACAGAATGAGTCTGAGTCGAGCGTGTCGTCAATCAGATGTATGAAGACAGCAGCTCTCTACGGCAACAGCTCACCACAGTGTTTCTGTGAGGCTCACGTCAAACGCCAAGCATCTGTCTCTCGTTTCCCTGCAAATGCCAACCACGACACACGCAGTGCTCACTGTACGAAAGGATACTACCCCCCATGCACCTCATGGGAAAACCCAATAGCACACGGGTATATGTACTACTGCACAATCTGTCCATGTGTGAGTGCATCCATAAAAGTCACACATTATCAAGCCTATACGATGGTGGTAAGCTCATATTTGTGGCTCACTGATCAGGGGACCGATAAAAATTATGTTTTGTGTGAACGTTCTTGAGTAATCCTACCCTTGAGAACAAAGTGCTGGAGAAAACATTTGCGCTGTGGTGTTGAGAAGACTGTCTCTATAAAAAGGCCTTGACAAGACCAACTAGGCAGCTGCAGCACCAACTATATACACACAGCAAACTTCAACAAATAGGAGAAATAAAAACATCCAGTGTAACGCACATCCTAATATATGACTTTTTTCACCCTCATACTTAAACATATCTTTGCTCACTAATTATGTAAATTAGGAGGTTTTGAGAAGCTATAGTAACATCTTTGCCATGACCGTGATCTGGCAGGGCAGATGTTTTTAAAATGTGATTTGTTAATCT
>JACM01068644.1:0-23232 GCA_000787095.1 Periophthalmodon schlosseri | reverse complement strand
ATTATTATTATTATTATTATTGCTCTAATTGTATTATTTGGATGATATTATGGCAGTACAGAAATGTGGAAAATTGCACCTGTAAATGTGGTTGAGGTTCAAATATCACAAAAAAATGATCTATTTTTCTCCTTATCTTCAAAACATCCATTGCGTTATTTTTCATTGCGTTGGTTGTAGCAGTGAAAAAGGGTAAGTTTGATGCCATACTGTGGAACATTCCAGGCAAAGCAATAACGTCTCCATTCAGCTGACAGAGCCACTATAGGAGACTTTCATAGTTCTACTTTCTGAATGTAAACCTTCAGGAAAGACGTCGTCTAACTTTGAGAAAGTCTGGTACTGCTTTGTTTGAATTTCATGGCTTGTTTTAATTGCACGGCTAAGAGTGCAGCGTCTGAAACGCCTGAGCATTAGAGATAAACCTCTCCACCTCATTTCTCAAACTATTACTTTCAGAATTTTCTGAATTTTCAGCCATGTGACGTCTTACAACTTGACAAGTCAAATGTGTAAAGTTTGTAGACTTTTGGGGTAAAAACTTGAAAGTGTGAGCTGTTTTGTTGCTGAACTTGATGATAATCTGGGCCTGCAGGCACAGGGCAGAACAGAGCTTGTGTCTGTAAAGATTTTATTGGCTGTGCGTCCCTGAGAGGAATAATTGGTCCTAACATCAGTGAACAAGGGCCCTGTTTTAGCCCATGGCTCTGTTTATCGACTGCTCCGCTCCATAAGACCAATAGTTAGAGGTGCAGCCTTTGTATATTTCCACCTCATTATCTCACAGTTTTAATGCTGCTTTCAAATGGACCACTAGTACAAGCTAAGACAATATTTTGCACTCTAAGGGAAATTTTAAGTAAGTTCTGTCTAAAACAAAGGGAAAACTCACCAAATAGTTCATTTCAAAATAAACTTTTATAAGCTTTTAAACATGTTATAATGGCGCTCCCTCATCATTCACTTACTCAGAGTTGGATTTTGCTTGATTCATGCATCTTTGAGCAATTACGCATTTCCTGCACAGAAAATGTTTATTTTCACCTACCCCTCATCCACATCCCATTACATATTTCAAATTTTTTGAACTACTTGTAAACTTCATAGCCATAAAAAAAAACAAAAAAAAAACCCCAAAAAAAACATTATGTAACAGTGATGCTACAGTGAAATGCCACAAAATGTTTAAAGGGCCCATATTACTCTATTTTCTATGTTATGATGTTGTTTCCTCATCACAAACATACCCGGAGTTATATTTTTTTTCACACATGTTTAACACACAAACCCTGCATATTTAGGCAGTGTTCTTCTCTTAAATGGCAAGTGTTTGCCATTTAAGATCATCCACTTTGTGATGTCATGTGGTAATACAGGAAGTGCTCCACTGTGTTTTTAAACTCCATAGACCTTCACTAGAATCATTTGGATGATTTCAGCCCTGGAATTTGCTATCTTTACTGAACTAAAGGTAAAAGGAGCTGTTAACTTGAAAACTACTACTTCATGACATCACAAGGTGGAACAGAGCATTTTGCGCTTTGGAGATGTATAGCCTATAGCCTATATAAGAGTTACTCAAACATATGTGAATGAGCCAAAACACAACTCCAGGTATGTTTTTGAGAGCTAACAACATTCTAACATGGCATAAATCTCACAAGAGTCAATTTTCCATAATATAGGACCTTTAAAGAACACATTATGCAATTTTTTTAGCTTTAACTATGTTGTAGTTCCCTGATTAAAAAGTAATTCATGAATCCAAAGTCGTCTTCTCTGAGTACTCAAAAAAGCTCAAAAGCATTTTAGCCACAAGAATGCATATGTGTTCTTTAATAATGATCTATGAGTTTATTATGAAATACCAGAAATTAAGCATGTCTTCTTTGAAAGTAATGAACAATGAAAATTTATCTGTGTTTGTTTTTGTTGCAAGAAAAAAAATTGTTTTTCTCACTAGTTCATTTATGCTGAGAAGACATTTAGTTTGTCCTTCATGCGGATAGGTACAGCTGTATTAACTGTAAACCTGGACAAAACATCTGCATAACTAGGAAAGTTGTGACTCCATAGCAACTTCAAAACAGGAACAAGTCATGTCACTGAAATCTATTAATATTGTCTTTATGTTTTGTTGTCATGTGAACGCAACCTATTCATTGATTTCAGCTTCCTTTTGAAACATTTTGAGTAATTTTTCCCCATTCAAAGGATATAATATTTTTGTTTTGTTTTAAATGTGAAAAACTCTGAGGCCAGAGCGGAGTTTTGCTGTGACTATAAGACTAACAACAACTAGCATGGTAACACACACTTCCTGATTATCAAACCGTAGAACCCTTTATAATGCAGACAGTGCACAACAGACTTTTTTGACCTCGAGAGCTGTTTGTATAATATATCTGTACTGGGGCAAGACAACTTTTGGGGAAAAATCTGGTACAGGGCCTTTAATCGCTATGGCAACAGTCCAAATTGTTCATCATTCTGAGACCCATGGATCCTGATCTTCACCTCCTCTTGTGTCCTTGGCTGGCCCTCTGTCCCTCTCTGACTAAGCTAGCTGTGTGCGCTCCTTTGGGGACCAGGGCATCTGATCCGGCGTGGTGGACGAAGCCTCTTTTATCTGGTACTTCATATGCGTCTTAAGCCCATCGACCCCCCCAGAGCTTTAAATCAGATGCCCTCACAATCTCTCACAAGGCTGGGCTTAGCATCTGCATAACACCAGAGCAGAGAAGGGGAGATAAAAGGTTTCTGTGGTTAATGTGACTGTTCTTATACAGATTTGAGTAAACGGTGGGCATATATTAATTACATCTCTTCAAATTAAAGGTGCACTATGTATTTAAAAATAAGAAAAGTATTATTGGCTTAAAAATAAGTTTTACATAATCGTCATAACACTAGGAAGGCTTTTTCTAAATGAACCATAATTAAATAAACCATACTGCAAGAACTACATAATATAGTTTAAAGGTCCTATATTACACAAATTGGATTCTTGTGAGCTTTAAGCCATGTTATAATGCTGTTACCTCCTCAAAAACATACTTGGAGTTGTGTTTTGTTTCATTCACACATGTTTGAGTAACCCTTTATTATTACTCTGTCTACATCTCCAAACCTCAAAAAGCTCTGTTCCACCTTGTGATGTCATATAGTGGTAATTTTCAAGTTAACAGCTCCTTTTACCTTTTGTTCAGTAGAGCTTGTCAATTCCATCCGAATGATTCTAGTGAAGGTGTATGGAGTTGAAAAACACAGCTGGAACAGGGTGGAACAGAGTGTTTTCAGTTTGAGAGTAGAACTCAGCCTAAATATGCAGGGTTTGTGTGTTAAACATGTGTGAATGAAACAAAACACAACTCCAAGTATGTTTCTGATGAGGAAACAACATTATAACAGATCAGAAAATAGAGTAATATAGGTCCTTTAATAGTACCAGAAAAGCATCATGTCTTATTACTTTTGGGTAAAAAACTAGGTCATGTTACAATGCAGTGCTCCTAGACCATATATTTCATGCACTGTCCCTGATTTACTCAATAAATTCACCTAAAGTAACTGTGATCCAGAATGTGACCTTGGTTCTAAGAAAATCCTGAATATTTGTGTCATATATCGCCCGCCTCTTCTGCATAACAGTATTTCCCATTTCACCCATTACAGCTGTGCCCCCCGTCAGCACCTGTCACTGTCCCATGTCACCAAAGTGCTGTCTTCTGTTCATCTCAAACTGCCTTATTCAACACTAACCCATGACTTCCTCGGCCCCTCCCACCACCCCTAGGACACAGCTAGTGAATATTTAAAACCTTATTAATTTCACATCTACTGACAGCTCCCATGATGCATTGCTCTCCCTCTTTTTCTCTCTCTCTCTCGTGCTCTTTTTACCCACGATGCCCTGGGGCTTGTTCCTGGTCTAAGCTCAAGCGGCTTGTTTAAGCTGTATTCATTATTTATTCAGATGTGGCCTTACAAAGCACTCTCTCCATCACCTGTAATTACCAGCTCTTAATTAGGCTTCAGAGAGTGGCCAGAGCAGCTGAGAGGCACCGCGTAGAGACAAGAGGGGGGTACGCTCAAAATGCAAACATACAGTATTATGCACTTTTTCTGGTATTTACTATTAGAGAAGACATATTGTGCTGTGTCTGCTCCATAGTTATAATCTATGACACCCGTGGATCATTATGTTATCATTTGCACATTTTAAATGTCAGTATTCATCTAAACCTACTTAATAAAAGAAACAAGTCCGCTGTCTTCCACGTTAGAAAACTGCTGTAAACGTCATCAGAACAAAGAGCCGTGCAGCTGTCGGCCCCTCCTGTGGATAGCTGCACATCACACTAGGGAGTAGCGGATATTTTTGATTTGTACCAAAATGACTATGCAATGCTGCCGAATTCTACGTGTATCACCGATTAAGAAAATAAAATTGGAGAACGACATAAGTACAGAGTCGCAGTGAACACGGGGATTGATCGGTAATATGGCGTCTTGAAAATAAGCGATAAAACATTGCTCAAACATGCACAAATCACTCCAAAAACTTTAAGAGGGTAAATGAAAAGGGGACACAACTATAACACGGTTAAAAGCTCTGAAAAGTTGACTTTGCAGAATAGGTCTGCTTTAAAATAAAACTTACGTTTTGTTCATTGTAAACTGCAATATTGATGTAAAATGGATTAATAATAGAAAAAACGTTTTCAGACGGACAAGTGAAGCAGGATGGACCACAAAGCCCAGCCTCATTGCACACAGTCATATAGTGATGCACAGTTGTTTTATAACTTGACGTAAAACAGAGCGCTGTGGTCTCATTTGTGTGCATTTAACACACATTTATCACATTTAACATGAATGAGCTGAAATGAAGAAATATCTTGTTTTAGCCTTGTTGAGAAGATATTTCTTCTGCAGCTTTTAGAAAAGACAATGTAATCAATATTGTTGATGTTAATGTTCCATATGTCTGTGTAATCCCTCATTCGTGCAGGTGTGATCCATTGCAAAAGAGACGTTCATTTCTGTAACTGGACAAAAGTTTTAGAGTTTAGAGCTTTAGGAGACATTATTTATCTCTGTTTATAACTCCATCTGCACACCTAACTGAAAACAAGGAAAACAACAGTGCTAGCCAGTATGCTAATAGGTGTGAGAGCACCCATTAGGGGCCTGAATGATTATGCAAATATCTGTGAACAAATAGGTGTGTAAGTTTCAGTGTAGTTAGCTCCTCCCTTCAGACAGATATAAGGCAGTGTCCAGCAGTAATCTGACCAGACCTGAAGAAGCAGCTTCGATGAGCAGAAAAATGTCTGCAAATTAAATTTTTGTCCAGTTGACAGATTTGAATTTGTTGTTTGGTAATTTTCCATATCTACAAAACTGCAACATAATCCATGTTTATATGACTTAGATGAGAATTCTATGGTAGTATTTTCTGTCATCTTGCAGATATTTGTACTTGTATTTATCATATCTGACTGGTGCAGTGTGTAGGGCTGTTGACATTTGTGAACCCAATCCTTGAGTATTGTGGGACGTTTCATTCAGACGTGCTTCGTTTACATATTGCGATGTCATGATCTTTGAAATCTGGGATATTACCTGCAGCCGTATATCTTCAAAAAAATATATCATGATATGTATTATGGCTTATACATCTATAGCCCATCCATAGGTTTCAGAGTAATGAAAAATGCTGTTGCCATAGCAATTAATAATTATTATGAAACTAAATATGCCATTTTTTGAATGGTGGAAAATTCTCAAAATGCCATCTGTAAACTGAAGGCCATTAATAGATATATGTATCCAGGTTTAAACCCAAAACTGCATTTTAATACCCATGAAGGATCAGAATATGCAACAGGGACAAAGCCAAGGACACACCTAAGAGACAAGAAAATACCAGACTCCTCCACTCAGACTCCTGTGAAAAGAGGAGAGTGCAGATTTAAGCCTGAGATGGACAGAATAAAGGCTCCAGTGTGAGAGAGGGGAGAGGGGGAGCAGAGCCGTAACAAGCCCAGAATGGTGCACTTCCTCCCCCACTGCCCCCTCAGAGCGCTCCCTGAAGATGAGGCTGTCCTGGTTCTTCCTGCCACTCACTTTAACGAACAGGAGGCGGAGGTGTGTGTTCCTGTTCTTCTAGGGTTTAGGACTTCATTTGTTGCTGAGGTTACATTTTTGTGTCATTCACTTTTGTCGTTTTTTTATGTGAAAATAAAATGGCGGACTTCCAATTACATGATAAAAATTTGAAAAAAATATTGCCCCAAATTTGAAGCTTTAAAATGTGGAGAGTTTAAAGATGCACTATGTAACTTTTTAGGTAGAGGGTATAGTACAGTCTCTCCATGATATTGCTTTGCCTGAAATGTTCCATAGTATGTCATTAAAGTTATGTATCTCTACAGAGACAAGCGACAGAACCAGGACAAGTTACAGGTCAGATATGTGGAGAAAAAGTCTACTCACAATATGACTGCATGAATGTGTTTTTCAAGGTATTTTTGAGCAATAAAACACTAGTAATTGAATAAATTCAAGATAGATTATTTTAGTAAACAAATTTTGGAACACTCCAGGCAAAGCAATAACATCTTCATGGAGACAAGCAGGTGGCAAGCTCTCCATCAAAACACCAGAAAAGTTACATAGTGCACCTTTAAAATTGTATTGTCCCAAGATAAATGTACTTACACTAACCTGATGTTGTTACAGAGACTTTTGAATGAAACTCTCTTAAAATAAAGCTCTGTGTTATTTTTAGACCCTGACGTCAGCCTATGGTATTATTAGCACCTGCCCGCAGCTTCAATGCACTGATTAAGACGTGCATTGATTTCTTATGTCATGTGCCTTAGATGGGTGTAGTCCTGTTATGGGCCTGGTGGTAGTCGGTAAGCCAAATTTTTTTAGAACATTTCTGGATCAAATGGTATAGATGGATACATTGCAGTAAAGGGAAAATGACGATCATTCATGCCCACAGCCCTGTACTTAGATGCATTATTTTTGTTTAATTAAGACTCCAAATACAGTTTACAATGAACAAAACGTAAATTCATGATCCCTTTATATTATAGTCTAAAACCAAGCACCAGAAAAAGCATGTGTCTTCTTTTAGTAAACCTTAAATATATGTATTGGGGTCAGTTTTCACATGGTTCCACACAGCATATTCTCAAATAAAGAAAACATATACTTTACCTTTGAAAAGGCAGTGGTGCTTTCATCATTTTGAATTTCAGAAGCGACAAAGAGCACGTTTGAATATTTGTCCCGGGGAGATGGGGGAATTCACATGTATTTGAGTGTGAGTGTTTTAAGCAGTGCTCCTTTAACACAGACAGTGTCCTGAGGGGAGAGCTCAGGTGGGCCAGAGACCCTCCTCTAATGAGCCCAATGTGAGAACCACGTTTCAGCACAAAAACACCTGATATTCACAAAGAAAATATGGGACTAGAGGGATAAAGGCATTTCATCATAAGCCAGTCTATTGTAGTCCATTTGTTCAAAGTGCCTTTAGTTCAATGTTAAAGGCCCTGTACCTGGTTGTTTCAGTTGTCTTGCCACAGTACAGATTTACTGTATAAGCAGATCTCTAGGTCAGACTAAATCCACTGTGTGCTGTCTGCATCAAATTATAAAGCATTCTATTGTCCGATAATCAGGAAGCATGCGTTAGCATGCTGGTTGTTGTTAGCTTTATTGTAAACTTCAAAAAAGCTCTTAGAATCTCATCTCGGGGAATAGTTAGGATGCTCAGAATGCATAGGGTAAGTGAGGAATAACTTTTCACTACTGAAAATGCTTTACAATGAAATGGTTCTGTTTTCATGTTTATAAGATACAACGTCTTTAAGGGAAAGCACGTTCTGTATACAATATGGAAGTCTTCTCTTCTATTTGACAATGAGATTATGGCTTCTCTGTTGATGAAAGAAACACATTTTGGGACTCAAAATAATGTATAGTTAGTCAATGTTATAAAAATGGTGTATACATAAAAAAGGTGTACTCATTTTTTACTTGTTTAAATGTGCACTATGTTACATTTCTGGTGGAGGGGGCATCCAGTATATGTCTCATAGGTGTATTATTGCTTTCTCTGGAATGTTCTACACTATGGCATTAAATGTCTATCTAGTATTTATTTAGTTAGCAAGGGAGCAATACAAACACCCTACCTGAGGAAGAAACTGGACAAGGTCGTCAAGAAGTTCAGCTCTGTCCTGGGCTGTCCTCTGGACTCAGGAGGTGGGGACAGGAGGCTGGCTAATCTCACATGTATGCTGGAGTATGAGTGTCGCCCCCTGCAGTGACGCCCTGTCTGCTCTGGAGATCACTTTAGTGACAGACTGATCCACACTCACTGTGTGAAGGAGGGTTTCCGCAGGTCTTTCCTTCTGCTGCTGTCAGACTGTACAGTGACACATGTACACATGTGTCATTCACCTGTAGTACTCATGTGCCATACTGTAACATAATGTGACTTTTTACTGGTACAATCCTCCAAGTCACTTTACCTGCTCTTTATGTGTTTAATGTGTCCTTATGCTGCACTGTAGAGAACCACAGTCAGAGCCATTTACTGTAAGTGTTGTAGCCTCATAATTACTCTACAGACACAGTGTTGTAGCCTCATAGTTACTCTGCGGACACAGTGTGCTGTTATTTTTTGTCTATGGTAAATCTTTATATTATCATTTATCTTGATCTTCATTTGTATTGCATGTTCCTATTTTCCTTTTGTTGCATTGCAACACTGCAATTTCCCCCATTGTGAGATAAAAAAAGGTTTATCTTATTTTATTGTCAGCGGGCTTGCTTCTCTCCACAGATCTGACCAGTAACTTGGCCTGGTGGTGATACATTAAATGCCATACTGTGAAACAAAGCTGTAATATCTCTAGGCAAGCAGGTGCAAACTCTCTACCAGAAAAGTTCCATAGTGCACCTTTAAAGACTGACTGTATTTGTAATTGGTTCCTATGTTCATTGCACTAACAAACGAAATTACTAAGTAAAATTTTGTGGTTGTATAGAAACTTTAATATAGATATGCACTGCAATAAGTAATAGGGATCTTAAATGAGTTACGGCATTCTTGTTTTGTTTTAGAAAAATATCTTGAATCCAGTTGGAAATCTGCAGTATGACTTGACAAATGTGGTAGTTTTTAAATAATCCTATAAGCAGAGCGACATTTGATGAACGCCTAATCTGCTGCCCTTATTCTATTAAAAGGCTTTAGCTCATTAGGCCATAGATCTTAATCCCATTACAGAGTAGCCGCTGGGGGCCGGAGCACCCGCCTGTCGCTGGGTGATGCTGGGTGAATGTGGGTGATACTGTGTGGGTGGGGTTGGGTGGGTGCTCTGGGAAGGTCATAGCACTCAGCCATTTTCATAATGAGAGCAAAGGATTGTGCATCATAAAACAGCCATCATGGCCAACGCAAGCACTTTTAATCAGAGAATACTTAGCCCCACTGAAATAACTGACTATACCGCTCTCTTCTTTCACTCCCTCTCCTTACTTTATTTTGCCCTCTCTCCCTCTTTCTCTTGTCTCTTTCTTCCCTCTTTGTTTTTATCTCCGCTTTCATTCTGCCTTTTCTTCCTCTCTCTGGCTTCCTGTCTTCTCTCTCTCTCCTCCACCATCTTCTCATTTTGTGTGTCTCTCCTCCTTCCTTCCTCTTTTTTCCATTCTCACTTCCTCTCCTCTTACTCTCTCCTTCTCCTCACTTTCTTTTGCCTTCTCTCTCTCCCTCTCTCTCTTGTCAGTTTCTTCCTTCTCTCTGTCTTAATCTGCCCTCAATCTTCCTTTTCTCCCTCTCTTTTCTCTCTCTTCCTCTTCTCTCTCTCTCTCTCTCTCTCTCTCTCCCCTCAGTCTTTCTGTTTCTCTCTTCCTCTCACTTCCTCTCCCTCTCTCTCCTGTCCCTCTCTCTCTTGTCTGTGGGTCCACACTGTTAGTTTAATTAAATGTTAGCTCAAACATTACAGCCATTGGTTTGTCCTTGTGCCATGTAGAGCAGTTTTATACACCATGTGTTCTTGCTGGAGCACAGAAGACAGGCCAGTGTGGAAATACCATTATTTATTCTTCTTCTTCTGGTTAAACTTGTGAGAAGTCATTTATGCCAGCTCATATAGATGATCTGTGGTGGGATCGGACCTACTGCAGTGGCATGGTACAAAAGCAATACACATATGTGGGACTAGAGATAAGAAAAACTGCTAACCTTGTAGTTTAGATGTGTACAAACCTGTTCTGAAATGTCATTCTTGTTTTAGTTTTCAGTTCATAGTTCAGTATTTTTATCATTCCTTCTGTCTAAAATGTGAACTTTGAACACAATCCTACTATTAAAACATAAATCGCAAATCTAATCTCAGTCACAAGGATCATCAGAAAAATCCCAATTACATATTTTTCCCAAATTGTTCAGCCCTAATATGAACTCACTCTGCAGAATGAACGCCTGGTTTGTTAAAAAAATAATGTTTCACAATTAGATCCAGACAGCACTCAGCGGTCTCATTTTGTCACAAAGGGGTTATAAACTCTCTTTAAAAGTGCTTTAAAACATTTTCCAATTTCTATTTCCTATTACTATCCAAATAAACTACTGGCATATTGTTAAACTTTATACAGAGCCGTTTCTTTGTTTGGGAAATGCTGAAAGAGCTCTCTGTATTTTTTATACAGAGGGATATCAGTCTGGTCAACACTCCCACCGTCGCGTCTCGAGCCAGACCAGACATGATCATGCAGTCCCTGTGATATATTTTCCCTTTCATTTTTCCACATAAGCAGCCATAATTGTTTTGATACAGATGAACCATGTGTGTTCCTGTTGGTTAATAAACTGTCAATCACACCCATCTGAAAACAGGGAGATTCACCGGTGACCAGACTCACATCTTTGAAGGAGTGTGTATTCTGGATCCCAGTGTGTTCTGAAATAAGTTTAGTTCAAAGTGAGAGTTGCGGGTGATGAGTGCTGTAGCAGACTGCAGTGTAAGGATATGTCTGAGTGTGAAAACAGACAGGAGGCTTGGACATTTACACCGCCCACAAACTCCAGCAGAGTCAATGTCGTCGTCTCAGGATCCACTTTCATGTTTCTAAATGAGGCCTTCTAAAGTTTGAGAAAGTCCAGGCCCATGAAACAAAAACTGGCATAAAGTTCAAAGTCTTCTCTGTCAGTAAATATAAGTAAAAGTGATTTATTTCTTTCACAATAACTTCAAAAAGGGGTGCCATTATTCTACCCCAAAGACTTTGTTGTCAGTTGAAAGGACTTTAGCCATAATTTTAATATGGCAAGTCTGTGGATCAAACTCTCTAATAAAAGTAAAATTCAACATTTGTGGATTTTCAGTTTGGACATTTCTTTCGAACACAGTGAATCTCCCATAGAGTTATTCAGATTGTGAACACAACCTTTTCATGGGTTTAAGCTTCCTGTTATATGGTACCATGTTGAGGACTTTTCACCATTCAAAAGATTGAATATTTAGCTATAAATTGTTCATTGATATGGCAACTTTATTATTATTGTTATATTTTATTATTCTGAAGCCATTGGATTAATAATGTTGATGGACCTTTGCTAGGGACAGACTACAGTGGTTTACTTTCCATTGTAGATTCATAAAATGCCCTTTCTATATATGTTTTGCAGGTTTCAGACCACTGCCAGAGTGACTGACAAAATATTCTATCTTTTGAATGGTGAAAAGTCCTCAAAATGTCGCCTGTAACAGGAAGCAAATAGGCGTAGTAATGGCATTTGAAAATATGCGTCTAAGAATTGTCTTGTTATATGAGATGAATTCATTTCTCTGGTTCAGTTATTGATATGGATGTCCTCCTTCTGCTGTAGAGCCATGTCAGATCGATACAGCCTCAGGAGCACACTCCACTCAGAGCTGCTCACTGCATTTTATCAATTACAAATCCATCAGTGTTAGACATCTCCATAGGAATGTGCCAAGTATCCTCCTGTCTCCTCTCTGCAGATATTATGATGTAAAGGGGAATAGAAAAGTGTCAGTCTACGTGTGGATGTTAGTGGATTTATATTGTACTTATAGCTGTGTTTTTCTAGTTGTGCTTTTGAAGTAATTGGTAAAAGCTAAAAGTTAAATCTGTCAACCAGACAAAATGTTGTAGGAGTGGAGGAGGAGGACGTTTCGCTGCTCATCCAAGCCGGTCTTCAGTTCTGGTCAGATTGCTGGTGGACATTGCCTTATATCTATCTGAAGGGAGGAGCTAACTACACTGAAACTGTAAACAGCTATTGTTTTACAGTATCTGTATGTAGGCTAGGTCTATTGAGCTACACTAAGTGTGCACTGTGCCTGAGTCATACTTAGCATGTTCGTTCAACTCTTAATGGGTACTTTTTCACACCTATTAGCATCCTGGCTAGCTTTATTTTTCTCTTTGGTTCCTTTGTTTGCTTGGGTCTGAGGGATGGAGTTATAGATGGGGGAAAGATGATATCTAAGGCCCCCATTCCTGTTCAAGGAAGGATTGTCTTTTCTAACAAAAATTGCTTCTTTAACTCCCCTCTCAAACCATTTCTTCTCTATGACTGAGATCTGTACCTCACTATCTTCAAAGGAGTGGTTAGTGGCTTTGAGATGGAGATGTATGGCGGACTGGGGTCCAGAGGAGCTCTCGCAGCAGTGTTGGTTCATTCTCTTATGGAGTGGCTATTTAGTTTCTCCAATGTAACCCTCACTGCACTCTTCACTACACTGAATGGAGTAGACCACATTGCTTTGTTTATGGCTTGGAGTTTTGTTCTTTGGGTGAACCAGTTTCTGTTTTAAATGTTTGTAGGTGAAGGAGGAACAACACATGGAGAAAGCCCTCTCGGCTTGTGGATATCCAAAAATGGGCCTTGAATAGATCTAAGAGAACTAAAAACAGGACAACAGGGAATCTGAACCTAGAAGGAAAGAAGTAACTATTCTGAAAAAAAAAAGAATTTTCAGACAGTATGAAATTCCGGTCCATTTCAAACCTACAAACACTTTAAGACAGAAACTGGTTCACCGAAAGGACAGAGCCATAAACAAAATAATGTTGTCTACTCCATTCAGTGTAGTGAAGAGTGCAGTGAGCGTTACACTGGAGAAACAAAACAGCCACTCCATAAGAGAATGTACCAACACCGTCATGAGAGCTCCTCTGGACCCCCCTGGAGTCTTCTGTGCATCTACATCTGAAAGCCACTAACCACTCCTTTGAAGATAGTGAGGTACAGATCTTAGTTAGAGAAAAGAAATGGTTTGAGAGGGGAGTTAAAGAAGCAACTTTTGTTAGGAAAGACAATCCTTCCTTGAACAGGAATGGGGGCCTTAGACATCATCTTTCCCCCATCTATAACTCCATCCTCAGACCCAAAGCAAACAAAGGAAACAAAAAGAACAATAGAGCCAGCCAGGATGCTAATAGGTGGGGAAACACCCATTAAGAGGTGAATGAATATGCTAAGTATGACTCAGGCCTGGACGACTGAGGGATTACACAGAATTTTTAAGTAATTACAATCCCTGTCTGTTGGTAGGGTTGTGCTAACAATTGATTTTTTTTTAATACTTTTAAAACAATTATTTAATAAAATTTGATATACAAAAGCAACCATATAATGAGCCCTACACAATTTACAAAATGTTGGAGTTAAAGTCTGTAGTATGTCTTCATGAACCAATATATATTAAAGCCCTATATGTATAATAGTGGAAAAAATAAATAAATAATAAATAGAATGGACAATTGTGATCAATCAATACATTTTTAATCAATTTTGAGCAATCAGTATTTTCTTTCTTTTCTTTCACTTTTCTTTCTTTCTTTTACTTTTCACACTTTTTCTTTGTTGGGTTCTGATGTAGACTTGGTTTGGCTCTGTTTGAGTCCTGGTTTAGTCCTGGATTAGTCTTGGTTTAGTCCTTATCTTGTTCAGGTTTACTTTAAAGTTTAGTCCCACTTTAATTAGTTTATTATATTTATTTATTTATTACATGTTTTCTGTGACATATTTTGCATATCCTCATATTCTTTTTAAATAGGGTCTATAGTTTGAGATCCTCTCCCTATCTCACCCTCCTCCTCTTCCTCCTCTTCCTCATAGATATCGATGAGTGCACGGATGGCTTTGTGGAGTGTGACAGTAAATCCACGTGTGTGAACCTGCCCGGATGGTACCACTGCGAATGCCGCGACGGTTACCATGACAACGGCCTCTTCTCTGCCAACGGGGAGTCATGTGTCGGTGAGTGCCTCCGAGTACACACCATCTATCTCTATTATATCTATTACAGTACAGTACAATGCAGTATCTGAGAAGGAGGTCAAGAAGAAAGAAAGAAAGACGGAGAGAAGTTAAAGGGAGAAGCTTGACCTTTGGAGGTGATTGTGAAATATTCATTTACTAACCTGCAATTAATGAACCAACTAAAGAGGCTTCATATCAGCCCTGATTTCCTAAATATGTCTTTAAAATGTTATGATAGAGACATATTATGGCTTTGGGTTATTCAGTATTAAACAATCACATACCAAGATTTTTTATTTTACATTTTTTGAATGTGAACCACAATATTCACATTTTAGCAATGTACCAGGCTCTTTCTTTCGGTTTGTTTGATAAAAAGTTTTATAATTAGATGCAGACAGCATACAGCAGTGTAAGTTTATCACAAAGTGCTGCTTTGACAATATAATTTATAAGGGTGAAACTTAAAATTTACAAGAATAAAGCTTTAAGTTAACCAACAAGAGAATATGTGCTTCAGGCTACTTCAGAAGTGCTAAGAAAGTGGAATGTGTTGAAAACATTGCCTGTACAGTAAAAGATTCAGCATAGCACCATCCAAACACCTGAGTAAAGATACTACGTTAAATGGTGTATTATTACTATGTGTTTTTTTCCTTGACTGAGTTGGTCATTGTATATGTTTTAAATGTGTTTTAAGCACAGATACAAGGGCTGAGCATTGTGGCAATAAAAATCTAACCGTGATCTCATCCCTCAATCTGTTATTTTGGTCAAATCGCCATATTGAGATTCCCTGCTTTTTGGTTTAACGCAGCTCTATGGTCAAAAATATACACTTTCCACCACCCTCTCCTCCTACTGGTCAACCTCCGTCAGGCTCTGAGTGAGTGACAGGTGGATTTACCAATCACAATCAAGAGTGAATGTTCATAAACGCCAGATACCTTTAGTTACCTCTTAAAGACTGTGTAGAAGATAATAAGCAAACATGAATCGTGATAAAATTTAAATTCTGATCTGACTCTTATTGTGATATTAATGGAAACTATATATTATTTTCCCTTTTGAAATTATTGTGGAATTTCTAATAGTAAAAACCTTAAAAAATATAAAATCAACAGAGAAGTTGTCTTGAATCAAAGAGTCTGATTTATTGAATCAATTGTGTGCACAATCGTCAAAGAACTGTTGTCCCTAACAGAGTGTCATCTCGCCCTCAGCTCACAAATTAACATACATACAGTGTATTTATACCATCAAAATAATCATACCAGTTTTAATCTAGTCCAAGTGGCTCGAGGTCGCTGGACATATTGTCTCGTAGGCTAACAAACAAGAGATATGCCCATGTGTAACAACAGATAGTATCACGAAGGTTAGGTCAAAGAGATAGATAACAATACATATCAATACAAGTAAAGATTTAAGATAAAGAAGGCCATAACAAAATGTTCAAATAAAATAAAAATAAAGTATCTCTCATAAAGATTTGCATCACTTCACACCATGCCTGACCAGCTCATTATAAACCGTACATGTCTTCTGCATTCATTCATCCATTTTTGGTCCAGATCACTGCATTTTTGCTGTTTCAAACCATTCTTTCCGTCCTGTTCATTTTCTCTCCTCTGCCTCTGTATCCTCCAATTGGCCAAGTGTCAACTGTCAGAATCCCAACCCTCCATCTCCTCTGCTGCACCGTAACAACACAAGCAATGCTTTGACCCCTTCTCGCCTGTCAAAACCAGCGCACAGAGCCCTCAAAAATATCCCCTGTTTTAGCTCAAAGTTGTAATTTGACCAAAAGTGGGTTTCTAGGTTGAGAGCCCACATTGTAGAAAGTGTCCTGTTATGTTTTGTTGCTATGTTTTGACAGAGTATTTTTAGCCACTGTTTTGAAGGATGGAGGAAGGTAATAAAGGAGGGTGATATGGGTTTTTTATAATAGTAACTACACGTTTAGTAGCCTTAATAAAGCATGAACAAAGATATCTTTTTAAATTGTTTATTAAGACTGATTCAGGCTTAGTAACTACTTAAAGGAAAAGAAAAATATAAAATCTGTCAGATGGATGTTTTGTCTAGCTAGCTCCTCCCCTCAGATAGATAAGACAGTGTCCACCAATAATCTGATCAGAACTGCGGCTTGGATGAGCAGCCAAACGTCTTCACTCCTACAACGATTTGTCCATTTGACAGATTTTATATTTTTCTTTTGCTATGGATCAGACCTGGATGACTGAGGGATTACACAGATACTTAATTAAAGGTGCTTTACCTGATTTTTACAGTTCATTTCAAGTTTGCAGTGGTCCCAAGTTATTCCTCACTAACCTTATGCATTCCAAGCATCCTAATTATTCACCATGATAAGCACTTTTCACAACTTTCAGAGACCAGAGCAGAGTGTTGTCACCACATTAAAGCTAATGAGAACTACCATGCTAACACATGATCTTCAGACAATAAAGGAATTTATAATTAGACGCAGACAGCACCACGGCCATTTAAGTAGCTACTAAGCCTAAACTATTTCTTCATTATGAATTAAGTCACTGTTCATGCTTTATAAAGGGTAATTAAGGTATTATAACGTGTTACTAACATGGATGTTGTGGTAATAGTAGATGATAGAGAGATTATAGCATTGCCAAACATTCTTCAGATGCCCTTCTTGACCCAGCCAAGGCCGTAACTTATGCTAAATTTAGGTTTTGAAATGATGTTTTCTTATCAACATCAGCTTAGGGCAAGGCAATTAATCAAACTCATGATTCAGTCTTTTCTAATCATCGATGTAATGCTTAGGTCTTTTTAATCGAGATTTCTACAGCCAATCCCCTGCCACTAGAAGCATGTGGTTTGGAGCAGAGTCCAGACTTTAGAGGAATAAATTTAACCTATTTTTTGGCACGGATTATTAATTTATGTTCAGGAAATTAATATTAACATTTGATTTGTTTTTAAAGGTCTTATACTATGCAAAATGGACTCTTATGAGCTTTAAGCCATGTTCTAATCCTGCTACCTCCCCAAAAACATACCTGGAGTTGTGTTTTGTTTCATTCACACATGTTTGAGCAACCCTTTATTATTAGTCTGTCTACATCTCCAAAGCTCAAAATGCTCAGTTCCATCTTGTGATGTCATTTAGTGGTAGTTTTCAAGTTAACAGCTACTTTTTACCTGTTGTTCAGTAATAATTAGCAATTCCTGGGCTGAAATTATCCAAATGATTCTAGTGAAGGTGTATGGACTTTTAAAACATAGTGGAGCACTTCCTGTATTACCACATGACATCACAAGGTGGGACAGAGTGTTTTCTGTTTGAGAGAAGAAAATAGTATAATATGGGCCCTTTAATAATAATGTAAAATAAAAACAAACAAAAAAAAACAAAGCCTAGTTCTACACAGCTTCAGCTAAAGTTGTGAAAAAGTAGAAGCTGACATATAATCCATTTTCATTTTGGCCTTTTGATTTCTTGCTGAAAAAAAAGTTTTCAAAATGTGTCAGAAATTGTTGGTTATAATGGGGTTCACATTGACAAAGTCGTTACTGTTGCCTTTTAGCTGATGCTGAATTGGCTTTTAAGAATGGATTTGAGAGATCCCCCTGTACATTAGCTGCACCGCAACTAACAAGGCATTTTCAATACATTACCAGATGCAGTCTTGGCGCCCTCTGCTGATTTTGTACAGACAGATCTCGCCAACCAAGATTTTGAGGTATTTTAAAGCCACATGAATTTATTCAACAGGAAATGCCCAGACTACGCTGTCGAAAGTAGTTTGAAAATAGTGAACTTTGCATTATAATACTGAATCTATTTGAATATAGTACTGACAGTTGTAATACAAATTGGCTATCATGTTCAAGTACCATAGGAAATATGAAATACTTGTTATTATATGGACTAAAATAGCAACATAAAGGAAGTCCAAAGATACCCAAGTGTAGCTGAATCGTTGTAAACCTCACATATTATCTGCAGTGAAGAGTTAAGACGTTTTGATGGATCCCTGACAGTGATTGGATATTGGAGCTGTCAATCATCTGTCAGTCGCAGCACCCACAGAGAAGACTGGTAATTGGCAGATGTGTCTATAGCCTTATATTTTAACCAATTTTAAAACTGAGCTTAGGGGATTTAGTGGATTTAGTGTCTTAGTGCAAAATAATTCATTCTGGTTTGATGAGTTCTCTGCATCCTCGATTTATCTCAAATCAGATAATAATAAATGTCCTTTGGTCTTCTTCTAGGTTCCTGTTTCCTGGCAGCTTTAACCTCAGAATCCTCTTTCCTCCCTCCCCTGTACCATATCTTCATCATCCCTCCTCTGTACCATATATTCATCATCCCTCCTCTGTACCATATATTCACTGTTCCTCCTCTGCACATGTTCAAACCATCTATCTCAAAACTTTGTCTCCAAAACACGCCGATGTTACCGCTTTGCTTGAATGTTTCACAGTATGGCATTAAACGTATTTATCTTGCATTTATTCAATTGCAGATATTTTAAGCAGTAAAAATAAATAAGATGGTTTTTTTTTAGTCACCCAACCACAGATCTGACCTGTACCTCATCTGTTCTAATGGAGACAGATACGTTTAATACCAGAAAAGCTACATAGTGCACATTTAATATAAGCTCTGATGGACTCATTTCTGCTCTCATCCATCCTCACCTGTCTCTAAAGCTGCCTTATCTGAACACATTCCATATCACTTCATTTCTGAAATATAATCTTGTATTTCTCATTTCAGATATTAACGAGTGCAAGACGGGCCGTAACACGTGTGCCAATGACACCGTGTGCTTTAACCTGGAGGGGGGTTACGACTGTCGCTGCCCTCACGGACACAACTGCACTGGGGACTGTATCCATGACAACAAGGTCAAGCACAGCGGGCAGATCTGGGTCCTGGAGAGCGACCGCTGCTCTGTCTGCTCCTGCCAGGTAAAGAAATAAATAGATAATTGCTTAAAGGTACACTATGTAACTTTTCTGGTGGCAGGTCGCATACTTGTCTCCATGGAGATGTAATGTCTTTGCCTGGAATGTTCCACTATGGCATTACACTTACCGATCTCTTTGAAGACAAGCAGGTGCCGCCACCAGGCCAAGTTACAGGTTAGGTCTTTTAAGAGGCAATCCTACCTGTAATATTGTCAATATTTTGAGCAAAAAAACACCCATAATGAAAGAAATGCAATAGAGATTGAGATAAATTGCCATACTGTGGAACATTCCGGGCAAAGCCATAACATCTCCATGGGACAACCTCTACTAGAAAAGTTACTCAGCAAAACTTTAAGTGTTTACTGATATTACGAATATTCATTGACAACTCAATTTCGAGGTGGCCGGTATATACAGCTGATCCAGTGCTCTTTGGTTCACTTTTTAATTTGTCTTGGCTAACGTCAACTCCAAATAGTTGCTGACTGTCTGCTTACAACGAACATTAAATAGAAAATCGCTGTATTAGAGGGTGTTATCATGGGTCAGTTTTATATTGTCATACTACACACACTACTACTACTATGTTACTACTACTACTACTACTACTGCTGGTACTATTTATGCGTTTCAGCTTACTGTTGTATGATGCAATTCTGAGGATGGTTGACCATTCAAAAGATTTTGAATTGTTTATTTGCTTGGCAGCGGTCCTAACTTTTTATCATTCTGAAAACCATGAATTACTACTACTACTACTACTACTACTACTACTACTACTACTATTACTACTGCTACTACTTTTATATATCTTAATAAACATCTAATATATCTTATACAGTAGCTATTAAACAATTAACAACGTAATGCCCTTTGTGCAGACCCAAACTGCAGCCAATTAAGCCAACAAAGAAATATGTTTTACAGAGCTTAGGGTGCCACTTGTCTTCCCACTTTTGAAACTTTTTGGGCATTTGAAAGGTCTATATCTGTAACTTTGCTCCACTCTTGACTTTCACTTACCTCATAATAGATGCGTCATTTCAAAATGACTGTTCTTTGTGTGGATTCAGCCCGTGATTAAGTGTATTGTAACCTTTCATTCAGGGTCCTTCAGTGCTCCATAATCATAAGACCTCTGCAGAGCCTGAGTCGGTTTTAAAGACTCAGTCAATGGAAAAATAGAACTAATTTGTACTTACCTCAATAATTGGCTAATTTAATGTTAGACTGCAACATACAATTCCACCAATTAAATGTATTCTAGTTTGCGTAGGATTAGGATGCAATTAGTGTGTCTGTGTGTGTCCTGTGTATCTTTTAAGTTGTCAGTATAGATTTAGGTTGAATAGAAGTATAAACTACTGTCATTGTAGTTTGAAAAATGTATTTATGTTAAATTGCAAAGTTTAAAATCCTATAAAGAAACGTTTGCTCATAATATTAAAAATAATACATTGAAAGCAAACAGTAATAATATATTTGTTTGTTTGTTTGTTTGTATTTTCATTACATACCAACTAAAAATGCAAATATTACATAAATATGACAAAAGTGGACCTTTCCAGAGTAGTTTTAGAATGGTTTGGATCAGACCTAGTAAAAGACTGCATGGCAATATTTTAATCTTCTATTGTTTTGAGTGGAAAGTTAGTTAGTTATTATTAGTTTGTTAATTATTTCAAGCTTCCTGTTGTCTAAAGAAAATGTAGGGTTTTCTCGTTGTTGTTTTTTTTTTGTTTTTTGTTTTTTTATAATTGAGGTATTGGTGTCAGGAGTTTTACTTTGTATGAACATTGACATTGAAATTTTGTTATGATGTCAATTCTGGCTGTAATGTTGTGAGGGAGTTTATTCCCCTATTCACGAATAGTGTTGTCATGATACAAAAATCTCAAGTCAAACTCGACTTCGGTGCTAAGGAATAGACTCGATACTCAATACCGATTCTGTATCACGATGATAATAAAAAAAACACTCCATCCTTAGACACTAGAATGTGATTTTCAGCATTAAATCATAGTACTTTCAGTCATCCCGATAGGTGATGGCCAATAGGCCTATACTAGTCTATGTGTCTTATACTTGTTCTGACACAGCTCAAGATCATTCTAAAGATATTCAGGAAAGGTTCATTTCAGTCCTGTGAAAGTGACTTTTTTATTGTCAATACCTGCTGAAATGAGTATCTAGTTTTGATACTAGATTTAGTATCGATTAGTGATACTTTTGACAACCCTATTCACTAATGATAAACATCTACATAAGGACGCCATGCTTTGAGTGATGTGAGTGACAAGACAACATGACAAAACACCTGGGATCTCCAAACTCCCATTACGATAAACAGGTTTATTGTGTGCCTTTATAAGGTCAGAACCTGCCCTGTCCCCACGCGCTGTGTCTACTGCTGATAGACACCGCCTGGCAGCACAAATGAAGGACGATTATGGCGGTATTAGCGTCTGTGGTGAGCGATCAAACCGAGACCCATTCATTTGATTACAAAGGACCGCGGCTCAAATGGCTACCTAATTAAATGCGTCATATTAATTGATTTGAGAGATTGAAGTGCTGCCTGTCACAATTAGGCATGCGGTGTGGCAGTAAACATGTTATTGTTTTGGAAGCTCGCAGACACAGCTGGAGATGGGAGACAGAGGAGAGAGGGGCAAGGTCAAATATTAGAAAGAATTAAGTTCAAATGGACAGTTAAACGAGAATAGATATTAGTATTGCTTTAGTTGTAGTAGTGGTAGTTATAGTAGTACTAGTAGTGGTGGTAGTAGTACTAGTAGTGGTAGTAGTAGTAGTAGTAGTAGTGGTGGTAGTAGTAGTACTAGTAGTGGTAGTAGGAGTAGTAGTAGTAGTAGTAGTGGTAGTAGTAGTGGTAGTAGCAGTAGAAGTAGTAGCAGTAGAAGTAGTAGTAGTAGTAGTGGTAGTAGTAGTAGTAGTGGTAGTAGTAATACATTTTTTCACTAAGCAATAATAATCAGATTAGTTACATTTTCCTCATCCATTATGAATATATTACTTTTACTGACATTTAAAGAGGCACTATGTAACTTTTCTGGAGGGCCCACTACATAGGATATATTTGATACTTTACATGTTGTAGTACTTTTGCTGATACTTGCAGAGTTAGAGAAGAGAAGGAGTATGAAAGTCACTGTACACTTTCTTTTTGTCAGAGTTGAAAACTTGGATTACATTTTTATCAACCTTTATGTTTTTTTTCCTAGTTTATTTTAAGCTAAAATATTGGTGTTTCTGCAGCAAAGACAAAACAGCTCCAGGCTTGGATCAAATCTTTCTGCTCAAATGTATTCATAGATGCATTGTACTCCTCCTGCCTGAGTCCACATTATCATATTTCTATATTTATGTTATTTTGTACCAGACAGTTAATCCTTGGAATAGCTGAAATGTAATGAAATGGGTTTAGACATATTGATCTGTTCTGTACTTGTGGATGGAGATGGTAATATTTTAAAGGTGCACTACGCCAACTGCTTGTCTCCATGGAGATATGATTGCTTTGCTGGGAATGCTCCACGGTATGGTATTAAACTATTGCTAGCATAGTCCAATGAGGTTCATTTGGTCTTCTGCTCATTTATTTTAATAGATTCTTTTGTTCAGACCAAGCTTTAGTTTGTTTACTTGACAGTTTCAAGTCCTGTGGGCAGGTTTTAGAAATCTGGAAACCTGCCCATGGGACTTTAAATCGGGATGAGGGGCTTTTTTACTCTCACACACCTGGGATACTGTCCTCAATAAGTTGGACTGCAGATGGCGCTGTCGTCCTGCCTTCGTTGGTAGAAATACAGCGCCAAAACCTGTTTAAATCAGACGACTGGACACATCACAGCAACATAGCAAGCGTGGCCACTGGATCACTAGTGTTCACCGAACTGTCAGGTATGAAAACAAAC
>KN475617.1:0-19394 GCA_000787095.1 Periophthalmodon schlosseri | reverse complement strand
CAAGGGAGTGAAGTAGATTGGGAGAGAAAGAGGGGGGCAGAGGGAAGGATGGCGCGAGGAGGGGAGGAAGAGAGGAGGAGGGAAAGTGATAGAGGGAGAGAGTGGGAGAGGGAGTGAAAGAGGCAGGCGGGCATACAGCACACAGAGTAGGATTGGTACAGAGAGTGAGAAGTGAAAGAGGAGAGTGGGAAGAGGGAGAAAGGGAGAGAGGAAGAGGAGGAGCAGGCACACAGCACACGGAGGAAGATTGGCACAGTTCCAGGCGGTGATGGCCCCACACAACCTCCACTGAACAGAATCACTCCAGGCTCAGCACAGAGCGATGCTGTTACACAAGGAGCTGCCAGGACTCGTCAAAGTAATAGAGTGTTACGTAATGTATTTTGGGACAGTAAAAGTAGCTCACATGGACATTCAGAAGGGTCTTGTCCAGCGACACGTTTAACTTTCAACTTTATGAATCGGCCCAAAGGGAAAGTGATTTGCGGCAAGTGTCCGACAAACAGTTAATATGAAATAAAAGACTTGATCACAGCTTAAAGGGCCCATATTACATAAATGAACGAGTGCAGCGTTTAGTGAAGAGGATAAGGAAGGGTCAATAAGGAAAAGCTTTTGTCTTTCGGAAAACAAATGAGGACGTTTGAACAGATAATGTACAGAATCAGAAAACAGGTTTGACTGACAGCGTTGCTAAGCGGAAAGGGGCGTTACCTTCGACAGCTTCGCTCCAGATTGGCTCTTTGGTTGCTATGATACTCGCGGTCGGAATTTCGCTCGATGAGCCTCATTTGACCGGAGCCAAACGCTATGGGTGTCCTTTAGTCCACTTCTTTATACAGTCTATGGTCCTGATCCAGGGCACTATGAGCCACCGCCCAGGAGGGAGGAGGTTAAACTCCTCAAAGAGCAGGTGGTCAGGGCGCTCCAGTGTTTGTGTGGCCTTGCAAATGGTCCTCCTGCTGCAGACGTCATGCCGCTGCGACTGCTGTAAACCTAAAAAGCCAATTTGCTAAGACAACACGACAAGAGAAACCCAAACCTATTCAACGTTACATAAAGGCAAAACGCAGGAGTAAAAGAAACTTGTAAGAAGAGAAATAGAACCACTGATACCAGCACATGGCCCAAACACTTCACCTTCACTTGGGAATGAAGCCATATGAACGAGTGGTTTTCAGATTCTACAGTGTGATAATGTCGTACTCTCAGCTGAGGGCAAGAGCTAGATTTCCCTATTAATTACACTTAACCATGAAATATCCAAAAGGTAAATTCACAAATGTTGAACCTGATCATTTCTATTAGAGATTAGACCCAAGAACTCACTGTATTACAACAAAAAAAATCTGCATTTGAACAAGATTCATTTGAGCTGCCCCCATCTGTATTAAATATGATACTACTAGCTACTAGCATTAGCAACTAGCACTGATTTTGACATCGCAATGGAGATATTTTGAGCATTCTACTGTATCTTACATCATGCAAAACAACCATGATTTGAGCTCTCATGAATCAGACTAGTCTAAAAATCCAGGATTCCTCAAAATAATGTTGTTAACGTTCGCACGTGCTCCAACTCAGGCAGAAAAAGGGGCTGAATTAGCTTCTTTTGTCTGTATTTTCGATGCAAACTTGAAGAACCGGAAACTCTTACCTCCTCCATGGACCTTCTAATGTTGGAGGACAGTAATAATCTTGATTCTCGGTAGCTAATTGCTAATCAACCAAGGTGCAGACTAGCGATGCTTTCAAATGTAAGGTTGTAAACACACGAAACGGCTACATATTTGAAGTAGCCGTCCCTACTTCATGTTTGGCCTGTCATGATCATCACTATATCAACTTCTCGTTCAGTATATGAAGCTGGAACTATATTTTTTTAGGTCAATATGTATCATGCGTACTTACTGGGAAATTTTTGTTGATTTTTTTTGGCGATATGATCAGATTTGAGCCATAAACGTTTGAATTAATAACTTGTACGACTCATTACAAACGCAAACTAACGACCGAAGTGTTTCATTCTGCTGTTTATTTACTGCAGCTCATGATTTTTAACAATACTGTAGATTTAGAACAGTTTTTGTGGTTTAAATCCACGCTTGGGTTTTTGTGTCAGTGGCGTAAATGAGTTTCAATATTATCGATTATCGTCTATATTTACTTCAGCGATATATCGAACGTCAAAACGTGTTCTCGTGGCCTACTTTTTCTTGCAGTTCAAATCAGATAAAGAAGGCCACGTTATATTTAAAACTAATACTTGAAAAAATATGCATATCTAAAAACATTTCGTACCCATAGTAGCAAACAAATATACTGTTATTACAATCAAATCTGCGTATGCACAAAGAAGCGCTTCACCCGTTAGACTCCCACTCCAATTAGGCTCTGAATTAGCAACGCACAGCTCCGCACATTCCCATCTTAGACTTTCCTCTCCATGATCTTTATTAATTAGCACCAAACTAAAATCTGCATTCTGCCTCCCGATGTCAGGGTACAGAATTTCACCTTTTTTTTAGCGTTAGTGATGACGCGTGCGGATCCCGGCTCTCAGCACGGAGCCCCAGCACAATTAGAGAGTGTTGAGGTGGAAACACACCTTTGGTATGCCCAAAGGTACACGCTTCGAAGACTGGCGGTTCAACTCCCATGACTGACCAATACTTAGTGTCACTGTGTCCTTGAGCAAGGCACTTCACCAGTATGGATGTGAAAGGAGGAATGATTTATAGATGTATTGACCAAACTGTAACTGTCCAAAAGTAATCGAAATGAGTTTGTAGTGATAAAACTACCCGTTGAACTACTGCAAATACTGTAACAACTACTACAGTACAACAACTATTACCATTACTACTGGTACTCCAAGTACAACTTCAACCATAACTATTACAACTGCTACTACTGCTACTATTTCTACTGCTACTACTACTTCTACTACTGCTACTACTACCTCTACTTCTACTGCTACTGCTTCTCCTAATACTACTACTACTACTACTACTAGTACTACTTCTACTGCTGCTACGACTACTACTACTGTTGCTATTACTGCTACTGCTACTACTACGTCTACTGCTACTACTACGTCTACTGCTACTACTTGTACTTGTACTACTACTATTGCTACTACTACTACTTTTACTAGTACACCTGCTACTACTACTACTACGTCTACTACTACAACTGCTACTGCTTCTACTACTACTATTACTACTACTGCTACTCCTTTTACTACTACTACTACTCCTATCTCAAATACACGCAGTACCACACTTGACTAAAGTACCCATCTTACCACACGCTAAATCTCCAAAATCTCAATTAGCCAACTATTCAAAGTGACTGCCAGGAAACAGCCTGTGTCTACTGTCTGCAGTCTTCCATCACTCCTCATGAGCGTCCAGGGAGAGAGACTAGAGCGGCTAATCCAGGGAACTCCCGAGGTGTTGCGTGTTACAGGTCAGATCTGCGGAGAGGTGACCCCGCTCACAGTTGGTGGTAATCCAGGAAGTGCTCTTCTAAGTTTTTACAGTCCAGACCACTTTACCAAACTCTTTCAGGTAATTTTAGCATTCTTTACAAGAAGCATGTCACTTATGAACCTAGCGACTATTGTTTATAACCTCATTTACTCTGCGTTAGTGCTGAAAATACCTGGCAACCACCATTTTGTTATCATTTTTAAGCAGTAAAAGCTTTGTGCATCCAAACGCAACTAAAAAATTATATATTTTTAAGAATAATTACTTTGATTACAACCTCGCAACGCACTTCGCTAAACTACCTAGCTTACCACGCTACGCCAAATCCCTAATTTTCTCTGGGAGCTATTCAGAACTTTTAACTAGCCTACTATTCAAAGTGACTGCCAGGAAATAGCTTGTGTCTACTGTCTGCAGCCTTCCATCACTCCTCATAAGCGTCCAGGGAGAGAGACTAGAGCGGCTAATCCAGGGAGCTCCCGAGGTGTTGTATGTTGTGTGGGAGGACGGGCTTTACACAGCTGTAGCGGCTCAGCTCCACATTTTCATTACGTGAAATTACCTCTGACAGCGGGAGAGCAGAATCACACCGAAAACCTCCAGCAAACGCCATCTACAAAGCCCGCGAGCAACATCTGATCTGCAAATGAAGACACATCCCAAGGCAGACGGAAGCAGGCAGCGGCACCCAAAACTACCTGCACGCAATTTACACGGAGCCGAGAGAGCTGAGATCGTATCAAGGAAGCGAACAGCCCGTGATTGATAAGAATTTGAATTACTTTTATTACGTTTCAAACCATGACAAATAATAAAACATAAGTTATATCTTGCTCAACACCGACGGGCAGAGAGGAGTAGTTTTTCTTCTTTCACTTTCTCTCAAAGCGCTAGGACTGACCAGTAACGTAATGAAGTAAAAGTAGTAAAGTACTGTATTTAAGTATACATTTTAGGTACCTGTACTTTACTTAAAGGGCCCATATTACGCTATTTTCTGATCTATGTTCTAATGTTTCCTCGTCACAAACAGACCTGGAGTTGTGTTTTATTTCATTCACACATGTTTAACACACAAACCCTGCATATTTAGGCTGAGTTCTTCTCTGATACTGAAAACACTCTGTTCCACCGTGTGATGTCATGTGGTAATACAGGAAGTGCTCCACTGTGTTTTTAAACTCCACACGCCTTCACTAGAATCATCTGGATGATGACAATCTCTACTGAGCTTAAGGTAAAAGGAGCTGTTTTACTTGAAAACTACTACTTCATGACATCACAAGGTGAAACAGAGCATTTTGAGCTTTGGAGACTAATAATAAAGGGTTACTCAAACGTGTGAATGAAACAAAACACAACTCCAGGTATGTTTTTGAGGAGGTACCAACATTATAACATGCCTTAAAGCTCACAAGAGTCAATTTTGCGTAATATAGAATCTTTAAGTTGATTTTAAACTGGATACTTCCTACTTTTACTTCTAAAACCTCTTCAGGCATGTTTTTAACAGAGGAACAACATTATAACATGGTAGAAAGGTAAAAAAACAAAACAAAACTCCTTTTTAAGTACACTACTTTTATCTTTGTACTCGGTTACTTTCCACCACTGCAACTTACAAAAAACACCCATCAAAATCAGCTGTTCAGCCAATTCTTCGCCAGTTGTTCAGTACAAATGTGAGCCTCTGCGCCCCTCAGTAACCCCACAAGTTCCAGACTTGACAGTGTTGAGTTGTGATTGGAGCTGACACTTGAGCTAGCACATCACATCCGGCGCCGCGCCCCAACAGAACCTTGCAAACTCTAAAACAGTTTTACACGTTCCACACATCTGTCTAAATGTTCTTACACCTTTAAACTTTGTTAACAAACTCTTCAATTCTCACTCCAGGCTCAGGAGGGCGCTAAAAGAACTGACAGAATATCATGGGTGTAATTTTATGGTAAAAGGTCACATTTTTATGCAGCGCTTTTGCACCTTCAAGGCACTCAAAGCGCTTTACATCAAGGAAACACTCACACATTCGCACGCACATTCATAAACCAGTGTACGCAGACACTGGGGGTGAGGTGGGTTAAGTGTCTTGCCTGAGGACACAACGACAGTATTCATCTGGGAGCTGGAATCATACCGCCGACTCGTGGGTAAGCGGATCTGACTGATCGTTTGACTGTTTCCCAGGGTGATTACAACATGAAATGATTTGAAGGTTTGTATTTCTTCAGTTCAATTCAAGCTTTTTTTCTATAGCACTTTTAAAACAACTCAAACTGACCAAAGTGCTTCACATAAAAGTCAACAAAAAACAAATATACAGATAACACGATACATAGGACAGAACAATCAAGCTTTTTTTCTATAGCACTTTTAAAACAACTCAAACTGACCAAAGTGCTTCACATAAAAGTCAACAAAAAACAAATATACAGATAACACGATACATAGGAACAGAACAATAAAACACCAAGATGTCCTGTCTAGCCAGTATTAAATGCCAGGGAGAAGAGGTGGGTTTTTATTTTTTGCACTTGTCCTTCAAATATGATTGATATATATGTCCTCGTTGATGTGGTCTGAGCATTTTTATTAGTTTGTCTATTTTATTGATCTATTGCTCATGCCATTTCATTTTGTTGGCATAAATTTAAAGAGTCAAAAACAAAATAATGAGATAATTAACATAAATACAACTGTTATGTGCTTTGCCTTCATTATTGGCGTGAACAAAAGGAACAGAGAGAAAGTAAATCTTATAAACCCTGCCCCTTCCACAGATCATTAAAATAAACATTTCTTTTCATAATCGTCCCCCATCGCAACAAAGTCACCAATGAGCCACATGTGTGTTACAATAGCGTCTTGTGGCCGTAGACTGTATATATAAATGGACACAGCTAACCTGCTAGCCAACAGGAAGTGAGCAAGGGCGCGCTTTCGGCTTTATCGACTCTGGCTCCAATTCACTTTCTATTGAAAAACTGTCGCCCCTCTCGTTGTAACTGCTGCTGTCAGGCTCGTCATTCTGGTCTTAAAATGCTCGTATGAGCTTGGTATTTTTATTTCGCTATTGTGTCCGTAAATCAAGACTTGAACATTAACTCGCTAGCTTCGATGTGCTTCATTTGACTGGAGCCGAATGCTACGGGTGACGTCACACTCCCTTAGTCCACTTCTTTATACAGTCTATGCTTGTGGTTTACATTTGATTAACTTATATAATTTCCTCAGTCACAGTCCATAGTCCATCTGTCCTTCCAATCACAATAAGTTCAGTGTATAAATCAGATGTTAAGTCTGGAAAGTTACTCTTGAGTACTACTTCCCCCAAATACATTCTCACTCTATCTTCAGCCATTTCTTGGCCACCATCTTTTCTCCTAGCTGACTTCAGTAATATTTTTAAGCAACCCTGAAATTTTCTGGTCACTCTATCCACCTCTGCTACTAACACATCAACAAAACAAGACAAACTTTCAAAAGATGCCCAACTAACCAACGCTATGATTCCCAATATGTTTCCACTACTGTTTGGATTAGAAACAACAAAAGCAGCCATCAAACATTGGAGCAGAGCATTTTGAGCTTTGGAGATGGAAACACAACACAACTGCAAGTATGTTTTTGAGGAGGGAACAACATTATAACATGGCTTACAGCTCACAAGAGTCAATTTTACATAAGATACGACCTTTAAGAGACATTTTGCCTTCCGAACCAAATATCTCCATTGCCAGGGAGGTTTTTAGAATGTGTTGGTCCTACCTCTGGGCGAGTGGTGCTTCCACATGATGTTGGCTTCAGGTCGTCCTATGGCCAGACACATGAGGCTGACGCTGCTGCCCTCATTCACCGTGATGTCCCTGGAGATGTTTGTGATCCGGGCTGGGACTGGAGGAAAGAGGAAGAAACGAATTAGAGACTTTGATGAGACTTTCAACGATTCCTTCAACTTAAAATGTCGGTCTATAATTATGGAGACAAGCTACCACAGTTCAGTTCAATTCATTTATTTGTGTAAAGCCCAAAATCATAACAGTAGTTGTCTCTTCGATTTAACCAACAGAAAGTTAAAAATCCAACAGTGAAACAGGGATTGGTCCATAACAGACAGATTAACCGACATTCACAGAAAACAAGCAAATGGAGAACTGTCCCAGAGCGCCCCCTGTCCTTAGACACTCCTCATTGGCAAGGAAAAACTCATAAAATCCAGTTCAGATGTGATTGGTGGAGATATCGTTTCTTTACTCGTCAGTGTAACGCCAAAGAGCAACCCAGGCATTTTTGTATGCTAGGAAATCAATGTTTTGTATGGATCCACTGCTGGTTCAGCTCAGTTTGGTCTTATAAACTTCATCATATAAAGTTTTGTATACATTTTTTTTTAAGTTTCACGTTCACACTTACATACAAACCACATCAAATCTGGAACTAAATAGGACTAAACCTGGGACTTAACCTGGATTAGACCCGTAGAGCGAGAACAGGACCAAACCAAGCCTGCATTAAAACTAAACTGGGGTTGAACCAGAACCATGGAGATGTTATTGCTTTGACTGAAATGTTCCACACAAACAGGAGCCACCTGTTTGTGTCCATGGAGATAGATGGATGTTCCACACAAACAGGTGGCTCCATCACGCCAAGGTCAAGGTTTCTCTTTAGCAATAAAACACTAAATGTTAGACCTAGCCTACAAACAGAAACTGTAAACAATATGTGTGTTAATTTCAGTGTAGTTGGCTCCTCCCTTCAGACAGATATAAGGCAGTGTCCACCACTAACCTGACCAGAACTGAAGAAGCGGCTCGGATGAGCAGCGAAACGTCTCACAACTTTTTGTCCAGTTGACAGATTTGAATTTTCTTTTACCACTAAATCCAAGATAGATACACTTAATGCCATACTGTGGAACATTTCAGGCAAAACAAAACCATGGAGACAAGCGAGTGCTGAACACAATCACAAGCCCAGATCAGTCAATTCAAATAGAACTTTGTGTAAACTAACGATGAAGGACCACCGTCATAACACCACATTTACATAATAAGTCCCCTTTAATCTTTCTATTACCAGTTGCTTCCAATATGAGTTGATGTCAGCGCGTTCTTAATGATCATCGCGAGGGCAAAGGGTTGGGCGGGTTAAAAATAACTGAATCTGGAGTTCAATTAGCATGAAATGAAGTGACAGATATGACAATCCTCAGTTCTGCGGCGGTGTTCGACATGATTGAGTAACTCCATCACCGCGCTCATTAGACAAGCATGGGGCTGATTTAGAGCACGTTTCAAATGCCTCTGTGGACCTGCACATGTGCGCTGACTGGAGTTAACTGTGGAGGAGATCCCAATTAAGACGGCCCCAAGACTACACGGCTGAAAATGAAGAAGTGCTACAGAGGATGATGTCTTATTTATCGGTGAATGTCAGAAAAGCTGTAAATAAAGTGAATGGTAAATGGTAAAATTTTTAATATAGTGCTTTTCCACCTTCAAGGCACTTGAAAGCGCTTCACACCATAGACTGTATATATAAATGGGCATAGCTAACCTGCTAGCTGCCATGTTGCAAATAGGAAGTGAGCACTTCCGGCTCCATCAACTCTGGCTTCAATTCACTTTCTATTAAAAAACTGTCACCCCTCTCTCTGTAACAGCTGCTGTCAGGTTCGTCATTTTGGTCTTAAAATGTTCGTATTAACCCGCTCTACACGATCCTGGGTTTTTTATTTCACTATTGTGTCCGTAAATCAAGATATGAACATTAATAACAAACAAATCAGGTGCCTTCTTTCCCAGAGGTGGCTCCTGCTAGCGTTAGCAACAGGTTTGTTTAACAAATTTGCTAAGTGCCCGCTTCATGCTAAACCAGCGGTGCAGGCGGGAAAGGGCGTTAGCTTCATCAGCCTGCCTTTGGATTGGCTCTTTGGTTGCTATGATACTCCCGGTCGGAATTCCAAATATGGAACTCGGCTCCAAATTCGCCGCTATAACTGCTAGCCTCGATGAGCTTCATTTGACCGGAGCTGAACACTGTGATTTATGTCGCACTCCCTTATTCCACGTCTTTACACAGTTTAAGCTTTACACCAAGGAACCACTCGCCCATTCACACGTATTCACACACGCAGACACTGGGGGTGAGGTGGGTTAAATGTCTTGCCCAAGGACACAACAACAGTATTCATTTGTGGGAGCTGGACTCACACCACCGGCCTGTGGGTCGGTGAATCTGACCATTCTCCCAGTGATGTTTATGTCGAGTGCGGGTTTCGAACCACTAACCTTCGGATTAGACAAACTGAGTTACCGTTGTCCCCAAATAGAATCCGCCCCTGTCTTGCAATAAAAATAACCAAACCAAGAGACTAAGCCATCGCTCAAACCTAATTACTGTGAAGCTACTGTTCTATATGTTGACCCTATCTCACAATGCATCTTGATAATAATAAAGACTTGGTTCACATTCACAGATATTGGTGATGACAAGCTACTAAATAAAGTGTGTTGGCTATTTTGTCAGCAGCCTCTCTGGCCACAGGCATGAAGCTCAACAGTTGTGCCACTTTGAAACCTGCTGGGGTTCTGCAAATAAATTCCCAATTATTTTCATCATAGACTTTTCAAAACATCTAACATGAAGAGTTTAAAGGCACAGCAGAGTCCAACAAACATTTAAAACTTAAAATTCTGCAATTTCTGTCTTGTTAGCTTTAAGCCAAAACGCTCTGGTCCATTTTGTGATGTCATGAAGTGGTAGTTTTCAAGTTAACAACTCCTTTTACTTTTAGTTCAGTAGAGCTTGGCAATTCTAGGGCGAAATTATTCTTTAGTTCAGTAGAGCTTGGCAATTCTAGGGCTGAAATCATCCAAATGATTCTAGTGAATTGTATGGAGTTTAACAACACAGTGGAGCACTTCCTGTATTACCACATGACATCACAAGGTGGAACAGTCTGTTTTCTGTTTTTTCAAGAAGAACTCAGCCTAAATATGCAGGGTTTGTATGTTAAACATGTGAGAAAGAAACAAAACACAACTCCAGGTATGTTTGTGATGAGGAAACAGCATTAGAACAGAGATCAGAAAATAGCGTAATATGGGCCCTTTAAACTCATGTCTTGACCACTACTTTGTAATTCTACTTGAGTAATATTATTTTTAAGTAACCACTGCAATTTCCGGCTACTGTATCCACCTCTGCTCCGAACACACCGACAAAACAGGACAAAACATTCCAAAAATTCTGTTTTTCTTTGGCTACGGCTCATACCTGGACGACTGCGGAGTTACACAAATATATTGGTTAGATTAGCAACAACGAAAAGCCCAAAAAAGTAGCCAGCAAACATCAATTTTTTTTCTGAAATATCACCAAACCCACAGCATAGACTTTAAAAAATGTAGAATATTAAATGGAGTGTTTTGCACAAAAGCAGAACAACCATATGCAATGCTAATAAATGACTGTGAACTGCCATCCTGCTTTCTGAGCTACTGCGACCTTAGTCATGTTCATAAAATCCTAGTTTAGTTTGTCATTTTTGAACTAAGCAACGACCAAAAAAAAAAAAAAATCACAATTGAACCCATTAAATCATCTCTCAGATCCAATTAATAGAAACGGCAGCATGTCTTCACAGTCTTTGTTGAGTAGTACTTCAAGTCGTTCTTCGAGTGCTACTTTAACTAAATAGATATCGACACATTCTTATGGATTTTTTTGTCGTTTTCGCACCAACGGAATGCTGACGAGCTCTGGAGCCTTCGTCAAATCCCTTTTTCAACAAAGTTCAACCAGGTGGATTATAGAAGTAATTTTGAGTTGGACAGTCTACTAATGTTATAAAGACAAGTCAAATTATTTTTTTATAGCGCTTTTCCACCTTCAAGGCACTCAAAGCGCTTTCCATCAAGGAACCACTCACCCATTCATACACCAGTGTACGCAGACACAAGGGGAACGGTGGGTTAAGCGTCTTGCCCAGGGACACAACAGCAGTATTCATCTGTTGGAGCTGTGAGTCAGTGGATCTGATCGCTCAACCAATGATGTTTTTTATGTCGAGAGCGGGATTCGAGCTGCCAGCCTTCGGGTCAGTGGACAAACCCTCTTCCTCATAATTAGAAAGAGCATTTGAATGAACGAGTGGAGAACTTTTTGGTATTTTAATGTTCTACGATTAGATTTAACATATAAAGGGTTGAATAAATTTCTTCCATTACTCAGTATGTCAGTGCAAACTAACTACTGATTTATTGCAGGTCATGTTTTTTAAGGGTCCTATATTACACGAAATTGACTCTTTAAGCCGTGTTAGAATGTTACTACCTCCCCAGAAACATACCTGGAGTTGTGTTTTGTTTCATTCACACATTTTTGAGTCACCCTTTATTATTAGTCTGTCTACATCTCCGAAGCTCAAAATGCTCTGTTCCACCTTGTGATGTCAGGCAACAGTAGTTTTCAAGTTAACAGCTCCTTTTAGCTTTATTTCAGTAGAGATGGGCAATTCTAGGGCTGAAATTATCCAAATGATTCTAGTGAAGGTGTGTGGAGTTTAAAAACACAGTGAAGCACTTCCTGTATTACCACATGACATCACAAGGTGGAACAGATTGTTTTCTGTTCGAGAGAAGAACTCAGCCTAAATATGCAGGGTTTGTGTGTTAAACATGTGAATGAAACAAAACACAACTCCAGGTACGTTTGTGATGAGGAAACAACACTAGAACATAGATCAGAAAATAAAGTAATATGGGCGCTTTAACAATGTTGCATTTTTGGGATAATAATGTATCATCTGTATGAACTTCAGCGATATATCAAACTTCAAAACGTGTAATCGTGACAGGCCTACTCATAATTACTTTTAAACCTTTGGACAGCTAATATCAGCGCCCGACCTGACAAACGCTAAACGTCTACAGTACAATACAAAAACATACTTCCTCCATACACCATAGAGGATGTCCTGACGGAAGCCGGTGCCCTGGGATCAAAGTTAAAGCGATCTGTCTGCATCGCATTAACCTTTGCCTTGGTCTTATTCAATTAGCGTGGCGGCCCGGCCCAGCCTCATTCAGGACGCTGTGTACAAACCGCCGGCTCCAAATGCCATCACCAAATGTCTAAGAGCCGCTGACATTCACCTTAACACTTTATCAGAGGCTCATTTTGGGAGGCAGACGAAAACCACCAGGAAATGTCCTTCAAGGAAAAGTTTAGGAGGAGTATTACTTTGAAATTATATCACAGCGAGCTCAGTCGGTGGAGCGTTTGTCCACTGGTCCGAAGGTTGGCGGTTTGAATACTGTTCTCGACATAAACATCATTGGTTGAGCGGCCAAATCCACTGACCCACATGTTGGCGGTGTGATCCCAGCTTCTACAGGTGAGTGCTGTCGTTGTGTCCTTGGGCAAGACACTTAACACACCTTCCCCCAGCGTTCTGTGTACACTGGTGTATGAATGAGTGAGCGGTTCCTTGATGTAAAGCGCTTCGAGGGGGGCCTTGAAGGTGGAAAAGCACTGTATAAAAAAGTGACCAATGAAAATTACATACTACTAAAACTACTACTACTGCAACTACAGCTATTTACTACTATTACTGGCCAAACGTCCTTGTCAAAGTCTGATCTTATCTGATCTAAGAAGCTAAGCAAGGTTGGGCCTGGTTAGAACTTGGATGCGAGACCGCTAGGAATACCAGGTGCCACAGGAGGGCGGCAGTGACAATTGTGTCCTTAGGCAAAGCACTTCACCCACATGGTATGAATGTGGTGGTTGGATGGGCCAGTGGCGCAGACTGGCAGCCTCGCTTCCGTTAGTATGCCCCAGGACAGCTAACGCTACAATAACTGCTTACCACCACCGAATATGAAGTGAATGAGTAATGCAATTTAAAGCGCTCTGGGTGTCTTGAAAGCCGCTATATAAATCCAATGCATTATTATTACTACTACTTAAATTTTGTACTTTGTCTTTAGGCGAGGACAAGCCCACGCCATCCCTCATTTAGACACTTGAATAATACGAAGAATCTGGGCAGATGGTAGTTTATTATGTAATGAAAGCACTACGCCTTACACTATCTACGCCCCTAGATACCAAAATATAATCCATCACAGACGTCTCACCTTCTTATAACACATTCACCGGCCCACTGATCCCAGGCCACTGTCTATTGGATTTTTCGCTGTGAGGCTTTAAGGTTGGAGGTTGCTGTCCTCCCTCTCTCCTCTCCTTTCTCCTCTCTCCTCTCTCCTTTCCTCTGACAGCTGCACCAGCCCAGTCTAATTCCCATATGACACTGTTTGGAGCAGGTCATCACAGGCTTGACACTGCCCGTCCAAAGGAGAAAGGAAATAACACGAAATGATGTGGTTGGTTTCATCACATGCTTTTATGACATACAGAGTTTGACATGGGATCTTGTATGGTACTGGGATATGGCTAATAGGACTTTGACTTGACCAGAATACGTCAGAAAACCTGCCAAGTGTATGTCCAGATGTATTTTAGAAGCCCAGTTGTGATCTGGTAACGTAACAAAAAAGATGGACAATGAAAAGCACTCAAACTGAAAGCACTCAATTCCACCTTGTGATGTCACGTGGTAATACAGGAAGCGCTCGACTGTGTTTTTAAACTCCATAATACACCTTCACTAGAAGAGCCCATTTTGTGTAATATAGGACCATTCATTTGTGTGTGCATTATTTGACTTGTGTGCGCTTAGTTTGATTGTTATGCATGTACAGTAATATTATTGTATGAGCAGATGAGCTAAAAACGTGAACATCCTACGCACAAGGCTCTAATAACACTAAGGTGACTAGAAATGTCCCAGGTGTCTTATGGGGCAAATCCAGACTGATCTCTCTGTATTTTTTTATACAGACTGATACCAGTCTGGTCAAACGTGAATGTCCATTCAGATCTGTTTATTTCAGTGACACATGTGAAACGGAAAAGGAGCTCATTGGTCACCTATGATTTACAAATAAAATCAAACTGATCTCACCTCAGATTAGCAGAGTTTAGGCTTATCTCATTGATTCTGCAGAATTCCACAATGTTTTTCAGCCTCCTGTGTGATTTTTTTCCCCTTTATTTATTATTTTCCGATACAGACCAACTATGCGTGTCCATGATTGGCTAATCCACCTGTCAATCATGCCCATTTGAAAACGGGCAGATTCACCGGTGACCAGACTCACATCTTTGTAAAGTGTTAAACAGTCCCTAATGTCCCTAATTTTGTCCAATCCAATCCTGCCAACAGTAAAGAGGGGACTATATTGTCATTTGTTTAACCAAAATACAGAAAACGGTGCTTGAAAATGACCATAAGATAAAAAAAATGCACCGACAGAAGTCATGCTTGACCCAAAAGTGAGTCAAGACTGGACAATGTTACGCTGTATTTTCACTATATTATTTATATCAACCATGCCGTCCCGGGTGTGTCCCAGTTTTGAATTTTGAAAATCTGGTCACCTTAATTAACGCCCATATTTAGTCCTGACCTGCATTTGTGTTGTGTGCAACTAAAGGTCTTTACTACTCAATAAAATATAATGGAACAGCTGGCGGTGTTGTGTGGTTTGCTCTATTGTTCTAAGTGGGCTACTTTCAAATGTACAGTGTAATGTATGTTTCAAATGAGAACTACTTTACTTCAGATGTTGGTGGATGAACACTAAATAAGTAATGGTGGCACATGGGTCCCTCAACAAGACGGTTCCAGATTCGATCCCAGGGGAGCGTTAGGCCTGCGGGTGGAGTTAAAACATCGTCTCATGTTTGGGTGGCTTTCCTCCAGGTACAGTACATTTCCTCCCCAAAATATGTAAACTTGATTTTATTTTTATTTAACCAGGAGAATCCCATTGAGAATAAACAAACTATTTTTCAAAAACGTTCTGGCCAAGAGGCAGAAACGTTCAACACAGTTACAACATAGATATAAACAAAACAACAAAATAACCCGAGGAAGCAGAGATTAAGAAAAGCAAGTGCACATAGTAATAGTCTAATCCTCCAGCTACTTCTGACTGAACCGAGCTCAAGGCCTGCAGATGGACTCTCTGGCGCTGCGCTGTGGCCGCTAGTGATAAGACAGGTTTTGTTACGTTTTTCTAATTCTGACTTGGTTTGGTGGGATAGTACCTCTGCTAAATATTTATCATAGTTTTACATCAGTTAGCGGCAGTTTTGTGGAAAAAATACAGGAAGCGGCGCTGAGTTCCTAAACAGAATCCCTCTACCTATGTCATCAACCTCACTGTTAGCGTCACTACTTCCTGTCCAGTTTGATCTCTGAGGTTTTTGCTGAGTCACGCTAAAATGAATAAATATTTAAAGATCAGGCAGTGGACAGTGAGCTGTGGGTGGATGTCACTGACAACATGTTAAACACTACACAAATAAAATGAATACTTCACCAGAGACACTTCTGTGTTTAGAAAGAGACATGTTTGAGTCTCAATGCTAACGCTAATGCTAACTTTGAGGCATAATAAATGTGAAAACAACATCACAAGCTGAAGTATTCTTCATATAAAAACAATCGGGTAGTCTTCATTTTAATGAATTTCAATTTTAAAAGGTTGTTTATTTTATGTTTTCCAATTTTAATAAAAGTGACTGTTAGCTTTGAGACACAGTGAGCTAGCTAGCGTGCTGCTGTGCACAGAGACTATTTATGCACAAAGAAGACATTTTTTCAAACACGTTAAACCTTTATTTAACAAAATAAATATGTTGGCATTGATTTTTATTAGTCTATTCATTACTATTGTGTAATTTGTACAAATTTTGGCCCTTATTAACACTATGGTTGCTAAGTAACAGTTATGGAATTACCTCAACATATGTAATACAAGGCACTGGCAAAAGCATTATCAAATAACTTAAATCAACAAAATAAACACACACTATCAGACCCACTTTTTTTTTTTTTTTTTTTTTTTCATCAGAGGTCAGAGGTCATCACATATTGCAGATTTTCAAAAGCTTCCCGGAGAGAGATACTGTACTAT
This sequence comes from Periophthalmodon schlosseri, assembly GCA_000787095.1. Lineage (NCBI taxonomy): Eukaryota > Metazoa > Chordata > Actinopteri > Gobiiformes > Gobiidae > Periophthalmodon > Periophthalmodon schlosseri. The sequence continues at coordinate 2,842 of KN475617.1, read as the reverse complement.
ATATAATGATATAAGAATGTTTTTGTGAAATGAGTGGTCTAACCTGTCAATCACTTCAATGCTATAGACAGGAACAGTGGCTAAATATTTGCTGCAATGAATGAATACAATCTTTCTTTTTTATTTTTCCCTTTTTAAGTCCAAAAGCCAAATCTGCAAAGGCTCTCTCTCCACTTCTGTCTCTCCAATTTCGTCCACCCATTTGCATCTCCTCGACGTGGAGTGTTAATGAGGAGCCTCCAAACCTAAAGTGGATGCAAAACACTTTCTTTTTTCCTGCAGAAGAATGGCCTGTCTGTCTTGTATTCAGGCAGAGAGCTGGAGGTTTTTTTGTAAGTCAACAAAAGTTCACCAATTTAGCAAATCGCTCGTGTTGTGGTAGCATACAATTTGCGTTGGCACCCTGCAACGCCAGGCTGCAGTTGTGCCGCCATCTGGCTGACTTCAATGGCCCCATGGTTCTTTCTCTGTACTGTAGACTCAGCACAAAGAGCATGTGTCTCTATGTGTCGCTAAACGTTTAAACTTCTCATTATCTCGTGTTCTGTTCATACTAAAAAACATCCGTACACGGCTATGGGTGGGAAAAAACCCCGCAATTTGGATGTTAGGGCTCATGTGGTGGTTGTATCGTGCTGTTTTGACTCCTCTTTCAGCCTGTTTGAAAAGCGTGATGACAAACAGTGTTATGTGGAGAAAACGAGCACATTTGGAGGATGTGTTGGGCATGATTGAGTTAACAGGTGCTCTATGGAGCTGAAAGGGGAGGATTAGCGCTAACTAGGGTTCATTTCTGACAAAGGCGAAGAATTAGTGGGTGATAAAAGTGTGTTAGAAACCTATTTGGATTGGATGTTTTTACCATTTGTATATTTATATTTTTTTATTTCCAAAATGTTAGAGAAATTCCTTTTCTTTCAAACATAGATTGTAAAAAGAAGTGGAATAAGTGAGTGTGACGTCACCCGTGGCGTTCGGCTCCAGTCAAATGAAGCTAGCAGTCGAGGCTAGAGCAGTTATGGGGCGAATTTGGAGCTGAGTTCCATATTTGCAATTCCGACCACGAGTATCATAGATACTTAACCAAACCAATAACCAGAACATAACCAAAGAGCCAATCCAGAGCGAGGCTGTTGAAGGTAACGCCCCTTCCCGCCCGCATCGCTGGTTTAGCAGGGAGCGAGTGCTTAGCAACGCTGTCAATCAAGCCTGTTGCTAACGCTAACGGGAGCAACCTTGGTGAAAGAAGGCGACTGTTTGGTCTGTTATTAATGTTCATATCTTGAGTTATGGACAAAATAGCAAAATAAAAACACCAGGAACATTTTAAGACCCAAATGGCGAGGCTCACTGCAGCAGTTACAGAGAGAGGGGCCACAGTTTTTCAATACAAAGTGGGGCCAGAGCCGATGGAGCGGGAAGTACACCCACCGCTTCTTATTTGGAACGTGGTGGTTAGCAGGTTAGCTATGTCCCTTTATATATACAGTCTACGGTAATAACCGACGTAAATTGCACCAAACGACCACCTCTCCTCTAAGTGAATTTGAGCTGATCAGTTACGCCAACAGGACATTTTTTTTTTTTCAACGCATATAACACTGTGTTAAGAAAATAAAAGCACAGCAAAGTGAGTAGCAGCCAGTTCAGTTCTTAAACATCGGATTTGTGAACTTTTAAAACTCTCCTCCATTAAACAGTTATAATGGAGCTGATTCGAAGATGTTGTAATACTGCGTTTGCTGAAATGATGGCAGCATTAAACCCAGCGGGCATGAGCAAATATTACTTTTACTGCCTAAAGGTCGTAAGAAGTGAACTGAAAACCCAAGTCCTTGTGCCAGCTCCAGACAAGTTTCCAAACAGAATCTTACTCAGGCTGCTCAGTAATCCCACAGATTTACTGCTAAACCTGCAGCAGGGGCAGAGAGACAGCTCCAATGTTTATAGCAATTGGACTAATGGAACAGAACTAATGTGGAAATGATAAATGGGTGCTAAATGTTACATGTGACAACTTTAAATGCTTTGGAGTAGGTGTGAAATATACAAGCAGCAAGTGGAGCAGCAAGTCACGGTGCCAGATACTGTATAAATGGAAGTACTTTGAAGGTCACCTCTAAATTGGATTAAAATATTAAAGCTGCACTATGTAATTTTTCTGGTAAAGGGTCCGCCACCTTCTTGTCTCCATGTGGTCACATTTTTATACAGCGCTTTTCCACTTTTAAGGCACTCAAAACGCTTTACATCAAGGCACCACTCATTCACGCACACATTCATACATCAGTGTACGCAGACACTAGGGGGCGCGGTGGGTTAAGTGTGTTGCCCAAGGACACAATGACAGCATTCATCTGTGGGAGCTGGAATCGTACTGCCAACCTTCAGATCAGTGGACAGACATTCTATCAGCTGAGGTACTTTTGCCCCCATATGCTATTCATTTGCCTCTAATGTCCCATACTATGACTTTAACATAATCTATCTTGCGTTTATTCAATCCGATGTGTTTTTATTGCTAAAAATACATAGGAAAACATGGATTCTTGTGAGCGGGGGTTGCCATTCCACAGATCTGACCAATAACTTGGCTTAATGGTGGCACCTGCTTGTTTTCATGGAAATAGATTAGTTTAATACCATACGTTGGAACGCTGTGTGGAATTGTGGCAAATCCATAACGCGTCCAAGGAGACAAGCAGATGACAGACCCTCCGTGAGAAAAGTTACACAGTGTACCTTTAAAACAGTAAGAGTAACAAAATAATATATATACCACTTTCCCAAATGGTCAAAGTCCTGCTTCTTCTCATTATATTATTATTATCATTATTATTAT